>CAVLGL010000104.1:9196790-9286790 GCA_963668995.1 Parnassius mnemosyne | reverse complement strand
AATTCCCAGGAAAATTAATTAATATGCAGCCTCTACGAGACACCTAGTCCGAAATTCCTAGCGAGGAAGGTTTTTTCAACTGGAGCGACAAACTAACTTCAATCTACCTGATGGTAAGTGGTTTCTCCATTCACGGACAGTTTCAGTCTGCGAGACATTTCATCTTAGTCTTCAAAGGTGACAACGCCTCTGCATTTTGATTCTTAATCGAGTTGACTGTGTGCTCATTTGTCACCCTATTCTATATAAAAAAAAATATATATATTATTGAACTCTTTTTAAGGAAATAAGTTTGCAAATCCATCACTATTGTGATTTTAATAATATTTTCCTTTCCAGGGTGGAGTTCCAGAGCAAGTTCTACGCTGGTGAAGGTTACCTGTTCCAACCGTTTTCCTTTGAGGTGATCCTCGACTCTGCTGGCCAGGCAGAAGAGTAAATTCAATCGCATGCCCTCAACCCACCTACAGCTCATCGTGGAAGGATTTTAAATGAGAAAGTATCCCATATTCTGTCATTATTATATTATACCTTAGAAAAATTTTCTCGCACTATAAAATTGTGTCATGTTATTGTAAACCAATGTAATAAAAATATTGTTATAGCTTTGTGATTTAATAATAACATATTATTATAAATATTATTCTGAGTTATAGCCTACGAATTCCTAGGGTATGTATTGCCATCACAAATAATACTTTAGTGAGATACACTAATTCTAATTCTGGAATTTGTATATCTTTAACAAGTAGTCTTGTAGTGTTGGCGGCAGGTATTTTGAAATGGTAATACTTTACTACTCATTTATTGTCTTAAATTATTATAGTCCTTAGTGCTACTGTGTCTAGAAAAAAAAGGAGTATATTGCCTAATAAACAGCAAATATTAAAAATTAGACATTTGTTAGTAGATTAGTAAGGCATGCTATGATCTTAAATATATTAAAACTTCTTCTCTGTGTGTTGTAGTAATTTCGAGGGTGTATTTGTATTTTTTTATTTTTTACAAATGGCAACAATCTGTGCCAAATTGTAAATGTAATTTCAGATTTTATTTAAGTATTGAAATAAAATCCAAATTTGTATGATCATTGTCGACGTTTAATATTGTTTTTTTAAATGTAGTAATTTTAATTTTCCGTAGTATTGTGTTGTGAGATGGTTTCTTTTATATTGTTCTTATAAACTGTTTTGTAAGTAAAAATGTACTTAAAACTTTGTAAATTCACATCCAAGGCTCTCTTTAATTTTAAAAATTCGGATATCGTTACAGATAATAGCTAAAGTGTGGATACAGTTATTGTCATTCCAGTTGTTGTTCAAAGTATATAAATGTTTACTATATATCCGCATGTATGTAGAATTGTAAAGCTTCAGGTTATGAATAAATGACGTTCTGTCTATTGCATATTGTGCTTTTATTTAATTAAATATATAATTTATCAATAGTATAACATTGTTGTGTTTATAAGTGCCATTGACAAGCATTGCAATGAGGGCATCCACGAATTTTTCTGCCACCAGGGCGGCGCCACTAGAATATGAGGTATAATATTTGACAGATTTCATAGCGGGGAAGTTAATTTGTTTAGAAAATATAAATGTTATTATTTCTTTCTGTGCCATTAGTTATATTTTATATTAATAAGATTAAAAATAAGAAATCGAACTACAGATATTCATAAAAGTAAAAAAAAAATAAAAAAAAGTTAAACATGTGCAAATAATTGAAGAGCAAACCATTGAGGCATTATTTTCTGTATTAATATAATAGTCTAGAAAATGATAAACTTTATTAAAAACTAACTTCTCAATTAAATGACATTGTGTAACAAAAACGTTTACCTCGGTGTCAACTAGCGACATCTGGTGAGCAGAAAATTAATAGCCCTCATTAATCTTTTTAATTTAATTCTGTCCATATTTGTGTGGTCATGGTATATAGCAACACGGGCCACCAGCGGATTGAAGGTGAGTAGCCATACCCATTACGCAAGCGTTACCCTCTGTCTAAGTATAAGTCCACGCGGTCCTCTGCGTACAATAAAACACTCCTTACTTGACTAAATCTATTTGCGGCTGAATCGACGTCTTACAAAACTGCCGAATTGTTCAGTTTTTTTTTACTGTTAATAAAGATGTGCCATGTCAAATTTACAAAAAGATGGCGACCTTACAGATACGTAAGCAATTAAGTAACATTGCAATTAACTTCTTTTGAAATTTAAAAATTACAATAATAATGGCCGTGTTGTTTCGGATTTGTTTACGAACACAAGCCGCACATACTTATTTAGTTTAGACAGGTCGCAATATAGAGAAAAGAATGCCCTGTGGTGTAAGAGAAGTACATCACCTTATCCCATCGCCCGTAGATGTACGCCTTACGTGGTAGAGCCATGCTGTAGCTATAATAGTAGTATAGTTGTAGCACGAATGGGTCGGCTCGACCTGGGAAGGACCACGCTCTCACAGAATACTAGCGCAAAATAGCAGCTTAACGCTGCTGTGTTTGGTATGGTGAGTGTAGAGAACCGGATACCCTTTTTACTGGAAACGAGGCATTCCATTTTAGTGCTCACGTGTGATAACGCATCTACATTTTGATTTTTTTTTGTGGTATAGGGTGACAAACGAGCACAAAGCCCACCTGATGGTAAGTGGTTGCTGTGACCCATAGACATCTAAATCTATCCTCTATTACGAATGCTGTTACTGTGATTCGTATAGTGTGTGTAGAGAACCGGAGACACTTTTTACTGGTGGACTGTGTGTTCGTTTGTCACCCTTATCCTATAAAAAAGATCTCGAAAACGTGATAGAGGGGAACTTAAATACAAGATAGGCTGTAGCAGCTTCCTGATATCAACTCAAAAAAATACTGCGGAGCGAGAAATACTGAAGGGGTCGGCTCGACCGGGAGTACTCTCCCTACTACCCTATCCGTATCACAGAATTCCAGCGTAAAATAGCAGCTTAATGCTGCTGTGTTTCATATGGTATGTATGGAGATCCTTTTTACTGGATGGGAGGCATTCCATCTTAGTTCTCAGGGGTGACAACGAATCTGTATTTTGATTCTTTATTTATACGTGGTAGAGCCATGCTGCAGCTATATTAGTAGTATAGTTGTAGCACAAACGGGTCGGCTCGACCGGGGAAGAACCACGCTCTCACAGAATACCAGCGTAAAATGGCAGCTTGATACTGCTGTGTTTCGTATGGTGAGTGTAGAGAACCAGAGACCCATTTTACTGGAAAAGAGGCATTTCATCTTAGTCCTCACGAGTGACGATGCATCTGCATGTTGATTCTTTATTGAGGACGAATGTAAATGTCTACGGGTCACAGCAACCATTTACCATCAGGTGAACCGTGTGCTCATTTGTCATCCATATTCTATTAAAATATAGGGCGAGGGATGTAAGAAAGGAGGTAATTATAGTTAGGAGGATAGTTTAGCATTGTTGAGTAATCACATATTCAGCTACGGCAACTATGGCAAATATCCCTTCTCCCATGTGGGTCTATTGCAATTGTTTATGCCCAAATTTGGTTATGTTAGGACGTTACCCAATCACGTTCGACTTTGCCAATCGCCCGATCGTACCAGGTGTCACGCGTGTGTCGGAGAGGGGGCAGCGGAAGGGAGCTTCCCAGCATCTTGGCGGTCGGGCGAGACGGTAGGTGACGGTAGTAGCTTGGGAGCAGCGACCCGGTTAGGCCGAGTGTTTCGGCTACCGCTGCGGAAGTTTGCAGGAGACCGGTTTCGAGTGATTAGGGTCTAGAATTTGGGTTTGGGCGCGGCTTCGCTACGTAATTGTGTTTCGTGAAATCCGCCTCGGATTTGGTGGTCTAGGATTTAGGTTCCCGTACCAGAGGCCTTTATGGGGTTTTACGGTTTAAGTAAATTCTTTGAAAGTAATTGTGCATCTTAGCTAGATGAAGTGCGTGTCAACGAGGCGTATTTTTGATTCTGGCGCGACGTGTTGTTCTGGTGTCGAATGAAGGAACTTGTGTTTAACGCTGAATCTGTCGGGTGTCACGTGTTCGATTCTACGATGAATGTGGAATTAGGCGAATTTAAGTTAGTTAAATGTACAATGAAACTAAGAAACTGAATTAGTGACAATGAAGAAAGAAGTGTTCCGGCGCTGAAGCAGTCTAGAGCGATGCAGTATTTTGGAGCAGCCTGGAATTCGGCCGCTGCTGGTCGCCTATGCTTGCCAAGGCCCCACACATTCACACATCACTGTACACTACTCGCCATCCACTATTACACACACTCACGGCCTGCCCAAGCCTTGGTGCGAAGTTAGTTTCGGATAATGGTAAGTACTATGTGTTTCTAGCTTTCTCCCATATAGTTTATTGTGATAGAACATATTCCACGTGGCCATATTGAGGCCCGACCTACGTCTGCTCGTGAAGTCTCCGCTGATGGGCCCCGGATGATTGAACCTTTGGAGGTGCAGCCGTAGGACGTAACAGTAATCAATGTACTTTTAATAGGTTTTAGGTCGTAATAAATTAATTAAACAGTAAAATTTATTTTATTTATTTGATTAAGTTACAATATGTTAATATGTTTAGACAAAAAATGAAGATTCGTTCAATCGTATTCAGCTCCGATGGTGATGCTGATGTCGCCTGGCATCACGTTTGTCTTGTGGTACCAACGGTTCGTATCCACCACCACTGTGAATTAATTTACCACCATTTCGGTCAAGTATTTATTAATTTTAATTTTACATATTCTATATTTATTCATCGTGTAGTGGCGGTGTAAAAATTTCCCCTACCTCATATCGTCCCGTGCGTGTCGTAAGAGACGACAGAGGGGAACAGATCAGAGAGATGGCAGCACCGGCTTTCTAATAACAATTAGAAAGTATTTTACTTTCTATTTGTTTTATCCGTTTGCCTGACATCCTGCCAAGCGTGGAAACTATGACAAATATGAATCCCCCTCATGGGACAATATATAGGCCTATGTTCAGCGATGGACAGGCTGAAATGAATGAATGAAATATTAATTTATCAGCTAGTGCTTAGTCCCTGGCTTTGTAGCTTTCAATTTGACAGTTGCCACGGGTTCCAACCCCACCGGCAGCCATGAAATTGTTAATTGCAATTTTAAGTGCTGATTCACATCGCGCTCGGTGGTGAAGGAAAATATCGTGCGAACATCTACATATTTGTGAAATTAAAAACAAAATATATTTTTTTTATAGAATATAGGTAACAAATGAACTCACAGTCCATCTGATGGTTAGTGGATACTGTGGCCCATAGACATTTCACTTGTACTTCATTGAGACTAAGATGGAATGCGTCGTATCTAGGAAAAGGATCTCCAGTTCTCTACAGTCACCATACGAAACACAGCAGCATTGAGCTGCTATTTGACGTTGACATTCTGTGAGATCGTGGTCCTTCCCTGGTCGAGCCGCTCCATTCGTGCTACAACAATAATATAGCTGCAGCATGGCTTAACCACGTTGAACTCACTTATTTAATTATTTCATATATCTATGGGAATACAACAGATTGAATAAAATTTTATAGATTTTTTCATTTAGTGTCGAAGTTTCGAGTACTTTGCTGCATCGATTGTCTCGGGGAAGTCCGGGATAGCGTCAACGATTTATAAGCATCTGTGTTTCCATCAGATTACAATGTGGGTGTCTTCAGGGCAATAGTGGATAGGCTTTTTTAAGTCCAGTTACCATCTTCGGCTGTATCACCACCTACCATCATCGGATAGTAGTCAAGCACAGTCTTAGAATAGTTAAAATAAACTAGCTGTGCCCGGCAAGCAAGGCCTCTTTTGTCAGAAAACTTCTTGGGCACGCGAATAATTATTTTAAGGTGATAAACGTGCACATAGTCCACCTGATAATAGATAAGTAGGTGATGTAGACCATTAACACCTACATTTATCTTCAATTAAGAATCAAAATGCGTTGTCACCTGTACTAAAAGAAAATGCCCCGTTTCGGTGTCCGGTCCTCTATACTCACCATACTAAACACAGCAATATTAACCTGCTAGCTAGCAGCATTAGCTGCTTCTACACTGGTATTCTGTGAGAGCGTGGTCCTACTCCGGTCGAACCGACCCATTCGTGCTACAACTATAATATTATAGCTCAACGTAAAAAACAACTTACTAAAGTTTCATTGTAATCGGATGCATGGTATAGGAAAACAGAAGGCGGACAAACAACAGATATACATTTTTATATATTAAATTTTAGGTGTAATCTATGCAAAAGACAGGCTCACATATTTCTCCGGGTTGCACGGTGAAGGAGAACGCTTGGCAGGAGTAGAGGCACTCGGGCGGCGGCGCCAGCTGCCACAGCTTGCGGCCGCGAACCTGCGCCTGCCATGACACGTGCCGCACCGAGTCCACCTGCGCTCAAACATTTTAATCTTTTAAAAAGTTCAAACAATGTTATAATATCTTCGTCACAGTGGCCAGTATCAACAGAGATCAGCCATCTACACAGAATAGAATAATAGTGCCCGAGTGTACGCGTGAACACAGATGCACTCTCTATTCCCTTACTCTCATAGTACGATGGGACGGTAATCCAACACGACCGGAGTGTGATGCAGTTTTTGTTCTGAATTGACATTCTAGTTATACATATGTATAGAAGTCTTTGTCGTGCCATTTGATTCGATTCGCAACATTACAAGCATTGTATTGTTGCGGAAGCATATATTTATCAATAAAGATTATTACTATTATTATTATTATTATTGCGTTACAGAGCCACATGAGTAAAGAAACCAACCAGAGGGGAAGCTACATACAAACGGCTCGTTGCGAATACACGCATACATAGCGCAGCGATGTTTGCGTGAGCTATCACCGACAGGTTCACCGACGCTCCGTCGGGTTACAAACCGGTTTGCGCCGGCGCAGTCAGAGTATCCATGAAAGGGCTTCGTGCGCATTTAAATAAATAGACCAACAATATTTCGAAATATTATACATCAATTAATTTATTGTTTTTGCAATTATTAAACTACTTTACTACTTTTACTGAGTTTTTACTTACTACTACTTTTTTTGAGTTGCGACCGCAGGGGTAATTACCACTGCATTATGGATGGAATACAATCGTCAGACATTGGTGGGGGTGGTGGGATTGGTGTTGGTGGAAGTGGTGCTGGTGTTGGTGGATAGTATTGCTGATGGTGTCAGTGGTGGTGGAGGTGGTAGTATCGTAGGTAGTGGTTGAGGCAGTGGACCAACAGTGGCTCCATCAACACCATCACCATCTCCACTATTACTGTTGTACGCATGTTGTTTTATACACTATATAATACTTTAATTTTTTTGTTATTGTTTAAAATTAATCGATACGAAACACAGCTCTTGATTTCGAACAATTAATAGATATGTTGTTACATTAATATTATAAGTTATAATTAATACACATGTTGCCTTATGCTATACAATATTTTTATTTTTTCCTTAAATTTTTCACATGCATCATATGACAACCCTATCAGAATTGGTATACATTTTCGACGTTGTTAAGAAGCTTACCCTCTGGTCCTTACTCTTTACTTTGTGACAGAGCCGTCATTGTATAGGTAGCACCTGAGTACACACTCTCTTTAGGATTATACTGTACCTAATGAAGTGTCCAATTTGTTTTAATTGCACGTTTGACTGTTTTATATAGATAATAATAGGACATATCATTATAAATTTATTTTATAAATACTACTGAAATCGAGTTATTTGTGTCATAATAACAATTTACTTTCTTAAAAATCTGAAACTCTCTTAAAATACATAATGTAAATATACAGATATATAAATGAAAATACTAGAAGTTGAAAAAAATTACCATTTATTTAATCATACAAGCCTACGAGTATTCTTACGTGCATATGTGCTCCTTGGCCAGGTCCACCCATAAAGATCCAATCCACGGTATCGCTTTCAGAAGTCTTCGGTAAGAAATATGGTCTGTTATAGTATTCTCTCAGCTTTCTCGATTCCTCGTCGTAACAAGTGCTCCAGCCGACGTACCAGGGGTCGCCCGAGAGATTCGCACGTTTCGCATCCATCGTGATCACTTCGTGAAGCGATTTCAGACCAGACTTGTACGCGAAGAAAAAGCATTCGTTTATTTTTTTCCCCATTTTGCCGTTACTATAGAATTCCGCGAAGAATTCGAAATTGAAGTCCTGAAAATACGTTTTACGCACGGGTTTTATGATTATATGTAAAGCGTATACGTCTTAGCTTGAGATGAATTCAAATTTTAAAATGTAAATTCGAATCCATCCATCCATTTCAGCCTGTAAGTCCACTGCTGAACATAAGCTTTCCCATAGTTTGCCTCATAGGGGGGATATTGCCACAGTTGCTACGCTTGGCAGGCGGGCTGGCAGCCTCAGTTTTTGAAGTTATACTTCTTTTGGGGCGTTTGGGAAAAATGATGAGGGTGAATGTTTACATCACAGCGCGCACACCGACACCTAAAAACGACACCATGAAGTTGTTACGATGCGCGCGCACGCTGACACCGAAAAGCGACAACTTCAGTGGGTAATTGTCTCTCAAGTTTTTTTTTTGTTTTGTTACGCTAAAGAAGTATAACTTCCTACGTGCGTACATAAGTACACACACACATTTTTTAATTTTATATTGTTATGAGGAAGGTACTGATGAAACTGAACTGAACTGAAACAAGAGATGGGCCTGTTTCAGTTTCCTTCTGTTATCTCTTACGACACCGTATCGATATTATAGGTAGTGGATATCCTTACACCGTCGCTACAGGATACATAAATTTGGATGTAAGAATTATTAAAGATGTACCTACTCCAAATCTCTATACGAGTATTTGTAAATTTTATACGATCAACAAAGTAACGTGGTAAAGCCATGCTGCAGCTATATTAGTAGAATACATGTAGCACGAATGGGTCGGTTCGACCGGGGAAGGCCCACGCTCTCGCAGAATACTAGCGTAAAATAGCAGCTTAACACTGCTGTGTTTCGTATGGTGAGTGTAGAGAACCGGAGAGCTTTTTACTGGAAAAGAGGCATTCCATCTTAGTCCTCACGGGTGAAAACGCATCTGTTTTTGATTCTTTATTGAGGATAGATGTGGATGTTTATGGGTCACAGCAACCACTTACCATCAGGTGGACTGTGTGCTCGTTTTTCACGCTATCCTATAAAAAAAGTAGAAATTGAAATCGACAAACTTTTTCAGTTAGTTTTAATATTTTTTTAAAAAGTGAAAAAAAAAACAAACCTCTTGCTTTGACTGCCTTTTATTTGATTGATTGTCTATGATCTAACGAAACATGTTTTAGGTCGTGTATATGTGTGTATGCTACACAAGGATCATCCAACCCTTTCAACACTTGACGCGTGTGTACCGGCCTTCTGTCGTAGAACTTTGTATAGCTTATAATATGGTTTACCCGAACTTGCTCGGCGATCAGGTGGGCCGGACTTAAATCGACAACACAACGGAGAATTCTGAGTTAGTTAACCAACTCTTAGCTCTTAGGGGTGACAACGCATTATGCATTTTAATTTTTATCGAGGACAGATGTAGAGATATTTATGGGTCACAGCTCACAACATCCACTTACCATCAGGTAGAATATGTGCTCGTTTTTCACTACTATTCTATAATAACCGGCCAAGTGCGAGTCGGATTCGAGCATGAAGGATTCCGTACCATCGTACAATATTTAATACTATAAATAAACAAGTTTCTAGTATGAGAGTCTCCCATCAATTTTAATTTATTTTAATTTTTATTATTTGTTGTTATGGCAGCAACAGAAATACACATTCTGTGAAAATTTCAACTATGTATATATTACGGATCATGAGATATACGACGACGAAGGACGAAGAGACATATAGACGGACGGACGGACGGACAGCGGAAACTTAATAGTAATAGTAATTAATAGGGTCCCGTTAACTAACGGAACCGTACTTCCGTAACAAATCGACTCGTATCTACAGACCGGTCGAGTCCTATTTAGCACTCACCGCCTTCGTTTACGCTAAGGTTTTTTAGTAGTTTGTACAAGGTAAGTAAGATGGTTGAACTGCTTGAAAGCCATGAGATCTTTCCGACACCACAATCCTCCTTCTACCACAGAATAAATAATAGTAATACGTACTTCTACAACTACCCTCAAAATTGGGTGATGGACTCTCCAACGCCATGATCACACGTTATTATTTATTACAGTTACACCGTTTCAGTCTATTAGTCCAATACTCAAAATAGGCCTCCTTCATAGCGGAGAAAATTGCCAAAGTTGCCAAGTTCAGTAGGTGCGTTGGCAAAAGCAGTTTTTTTTTATTTTCGTTGTTATTGAGATGACGCTGCTGTCCATATCCTAGTTTATTTCCCTCTGTAGCCTCTCACGACACCCACGGGACGATAACGGGTAGTGGTTATTCTTACACCGACACTACACGGTCAATTTATTGCTATTATAGCTTTTTAGTTTAAAATGTATATTTACTTCAATAGCTTTCCAGTTAACAGTAGCATCGGTGACTATTACGGGCGTAGGACTGTATGCGAAGCGCTCCTCGAACTCCTCAGCCGTTATGTTGGCAACTCTTTGAACTCCTGTGACGTCCACACACATCGAGCAATCTTCCGGCGGACGGAACAGCGTTAAGGAAGTCGAGGGCACTTCCAGGGCACATCTCTGTAATATACCGTAAGGCGGTAGTAAAAAACTTTACTGTAATGCCCGATTCCTTCTTTATTCCTGCGCACACATTCGTAAGGGTCGATCGGTAAGTAAAAAAGTTGATTGCCTATAAATCACATTCAATTTGGGATGAACTCAAATAAAACTAGAAGCCTTACTTACCCGTATTTTCAATGCAATTACGGTACTTACATCAATATTAGTGATATAAGTACCGCGTAAGTATTTAAGCTTAAGTTTAAAATTTGGCTACTCTTTCAAAAATAATTAAGCAAAATATGTTGTTTTTTTTTAATAAACCCAATGCATATAAGCACAGATTTACGTATTTACACTAAAAATAAGCATTTTAAAAAATCTCACGTGAGTTGAGGTTTAGAAAAATAGCTAAAATCGCCTCACGTAATAGACACCCCTTTACCATCAAGAGAGCCGTATGCACGTTTGTCTCCTCTTCCATACAAAAAAACATTCCACATCTGAACATACGCCTTTTCCGTAGATTGCCTCACGCTTTGCAGTCGGATTGGCAACCACAGTTTTTTATATTGAGTTGTTGCCAGGAATATGCTAGCATGTTTCAGTATTCCTCCGTCGCCAGTCAGGCAACCACGAGTATTAACTCGTGGTTGCCTTTAAGTGCTTTAAGTAAAGATCTTTTAATTGATGGCATAAAGTATCTATGTTATGAATCGAACATGTTTGTGAGTCTTTATAAATAAAATAAACAAAGTAAATAAATAAATATGTCGTAATTTTATACTGTCTTATTCTTATTAAAATTTTATGGAATAGAAAAGTCAAATAGCAATTCTATTTAATTTATCAAAACGTTTTAAAATTCGACGCTAGAATAAAACACAAGATATGCAATAAACTAGAAAGTGAGGTATAATATTTAACAGATTTCAAAGTGGGGATGTTAATTTGTTCGGAAAATGTAAAAGTTATTGTTTCTTTTTGTACTATTAGCTATATTTTATATTAATAATATTAAAAATAAATAAACCAAACCACAGATTATAGATTACAGATATAGATTATAGATACATAAAAGTAGAAAAAATTGCAAAAAATTATTGAGCAAACCACAGACGCATTGTTTTGTGTATTAATATAATATTCTAGAAACTGATAAACTTTTATTAAACAACAACTTCTCAATTAAATTACATTGTGTAACAAAAAACTTTACCTCAGTGTCAAATAGCGACATCTGGTGAGCACAAAGTTATTAGCCCTCATTGTGTGTATGTAACTATAGTGTGAATCGTGGTTGGCTTTGTTTTAAAGTTTGATAATTGTAATAATGAAGTTAGAATATTCCTCTTACACTTATGGTACATACCCCTTGAATTCCGTATACATAAAAAATCCTACTATTTTAGAGAACGAGATAATTTTAAAGACTTAAACATAAAGAATAACGAATTTACAAAAATATAAACAACTATTTTAAAAAGAAATACGTACCTCGGAAGCAAAATTTGAAAATATCCACCACGCACTGAATATAAAAATTAATATAGTAATACTTAAACAATATGTTACATTGTTTTTCAAAATTTTTGAATTCTCTTGATTTTTATAAGCGGGTAAAATTAGCTGCCTAATATAGGAATTTTTTAATTTTAAGCTTTCGATTTTATTTATAATTTTCAATAATTTTAATTCCGCAATTTTAAGTTTTTTGTCACACAGCTTAGGACGCGTTTGACTCATTTTTACGGGATCTCTGTTAGAGTTCTGAGAATGAATGAGAGAATTTTAATCCTTACAACAGTATATATAGGTAGTTGAGGACTAACCTAGAGTTGGCCATGTCTTAATAACTTTATTATTATTTTAAGCATTTCAATTACTATGCCTAATGATTATTCAGCCTGCGAAACGAAAAAAATAAATATAATATAATATAGTTGTTTTTTTTTTCTTACAAAATTTTAACTGAACTGAAGTCTGTGATTCCTATATTTGTAGAGATTTGTTTCAATTTTTATCTTTCCATCCATCCATTACATCCGATCAAAAATCGGAACAGGAAGTCGATGGTTGCAGTTGGCTCAGGACCGTGCTTTGTGGTATTCCTTGATGGAGGCATATGTTCAGCAGTGGACTTGTGAAGAGTTGTAATGATGATGATGATGATGATGATGATGAAAAATACAAAAATTAAATATCTTCGAGTGTTGAGCTCGAAAATAAGCGGGAAGTTCCAGGGATGGCCTGCAGGGCTTTTCAAATTTTTACAAGACACTGCATAGTAAGACGGCAAGACGGTAAAAATATTTTAAGTGATACTGTACTTGTTAGTCCTAGCTGGCGAGGCATTCTATCGTAGTCGTTAGTGGTAACAACGCATCTGCATTTTGAGTTTTAATCGAGGACATAAATACAGAATGTATATATCTATGGGCCACAGCATCTACTTACCATCAGATGGTCTGTATGCTTGTAACAACCCTTGCCTTACTCGTATTAGACACAAATTGGTAACAGCGTTTTCTTTATAATTTTGAGTTGTTGTCAGGTATATGCTGCTGCCCGTCTTCGCTTTCATTTCCCTCTGTCGCGTCATATAACACTCACGGGATGATATGAGGCAATGGACTCTCTTAGGTCTCCACGGTACAGCGATAAAGTGTTCTCTCTAACTCAGAGACACTGCCATTTCCAAACCTACATTAATTCGTATAATACCTAATGTATGTAAGCGATAATTCAACGATTATAAGAATAGCCCACCACCAGTGCGTGTTGCCAGCGATGACTTATGGAACTGAGACGTGGCCCTTCACTGTGCACTGGCAATGGGCCGGCCACGTAGCACAAAGAACCGATAACCGATGGGGAAAAAAGGTTATCGAGTGGCAGCCTCGTAAGCGCAGTGTAGGGCAACCCCCCACTAGATGGAGTGACGCCCTGGTAAAATATGCAGGAAGTCAATGGATGCTAGTGGCAGGACCGTGCTTTGAGGTATTCCTTGGGGAAGGCCTATGTTCAATAGTGGACTTGTGAAGGGCTGTAATGATGATGATGATGATGACGAAGTAAAACTCATATAGTTTATAAAATTCGCCAGGTTTGCGGTTGTCTCAACTCAAAAATTTCCCGCGCAGTATTTTATGTGACAGATACGAGTTATATACGAGTGAAATAAGTATGAAATTGAAATTCATTATCGGGCCGCGACACAGCTGGGGTCCGTTACACGGCTCAATGGTTCGTGCGCTTGTTATGCCAATTTGTACGCTTAGTTGGTTTTATCTTCAAGAACGCGCCCTTTGAGTTTATTAATCAAGAATTGAATTGCACCTTCCGATATTTTATTAGAATGAAGTTAATAATTGCGTTATTAAGAAATCTTTAGTGTAGTAAAATCTTCCGTAAAATGACTGACTCATTAGTCTTGTGGCCGTAAGCGCGACTGCTGAACCTGTGGTCTGGGGTTCGAATCCCGAGTTAGACCAAAATCTGTTACTGGGTATTTCTGTATAGAAATTCTCAGTAGCATGCTGGAGTCAGAAAGTCAGCGGTGTTTATCCCCGTGACTTAGAAAACACGTTAAGCAGTTGGTCATGTGCCTCATTTCTCTTCGGCCGTGTTCGTATCGAAATACAATATACAATACTAGACAACATTATTTGAAAAAAAAATATATACAAAAAAAAAAGAAAAGAAAAGAGGATATCTTCAGTGGAATCAAGAGTAACTGGCATTTATTTTCATGGTGAAACGGTTATTCGGACTCGCACTGACTAAAGCGATCATGGGGCGATGAAGATAGTCTATGGCTTCATCCAACCACGTATCAGCCGCGGAGTATAGGAAGAAGAGTACATCATTATACCATTACTCCAAAGTCCCGCGGCCCCAACACCACCACATGTGCGGTGAGGCACCGCCAGTATCACGGAGAATAGGGCGAGTGGCACCTCGCCATAACAACACCCCGTTTTCTCCGCGAATATTTCTCCTCTGTGACGTTCGCCAATACGCATTCAGAGTAGTTACGCCGAACGTACTTGTAGTAGCTACCTCGACCCAGCTATGTGGGTTCCTCATCGTTCATCGGGGGTGACCAGGGTGACCAAGTCACGACTACACACTACGCAGACTGCGCAAAGTCTTTGTCTCCTGATAATACCTCGTTTAGAGGCTAAACACGTTTCGTATTATTAGCGGTGGTGTTTATTTCCTAGTCTAGTGGTGTTATGATTAGTGTTGACGGTGGCTATTTAAGAAGAAGGGAGGTTTGTTTCAAACTATCTTAACTAATTAATTTAAAAATTCTTTCACAAAATAACGCTTGATTCTATTAATTGAGTGAAGTGTAGGTCTCGCTAGATAAGGATATAATCTATAGAAGATGCTGGTTATACACGCCCCTAGCTGTCCCGACAAAGGTCGACTATACAGGGGCCCATATAGCTGTAGACTCGACGGCCAACTAAGGACGGGGCCCAAATGGCCTATGGACAATTGACCTACACGATAGAGATTAGGCTAGGTAAATAAATAATACGTACCTGTTCAGAGGAGAAGACTGGTCACAAGGCTCGGTCAGGCGGTAGGTGTAATGTATGTAAGTGGTGTTTAGTGGTGTGTTTATATATGTGGCCTGACCCAGCTGAGGTGATCGGGCAGCGGCCTGGTCCGATGCTGCCCCACAATGTAATTCACTCCAGCGGACGTCACCAATTGGAAATTTGTTTCTTCAATTCACTATGTCAGTCTATCAACTTTATTGTACTCAACTCAACTAAATCCCCGTTAATTATAATCAAAAACGTAACACACGGCACGACTAACGAACGGTGGGTCAAAGTTCACTTCCGTTTCACTCAGCAACAAATTATTTCTAGAGCGGAACGCGACCTTCTAAGGCACTTAACGCGACGGTACAATTAAACATTAACTTCCAAACAATTAATCGACCCGGCGTCAGCGCACAAATACTAAAAATCTAGACCATAAAACCAAAACTGGTCGCATGAAATCGCTGCCGCGGTCACCACAAAATACGTTAACGTTACGACGGCGCCGCTGCACTCAAGCTACTGTCTTCAGCCCGCGCGTCGGGCGACTGCCAGCGGCACGCGGCCCCCCCCCCCCTCGGCGGCGTTTACATCACCTCACACCATCGGGTGATACATTAAGTTGAACCTGATTGGGTGGCGTATCAAATTCCTATATGTGGGCCTAAACAAATACCCGGCCCGGACATAAGGACTTATGTCCGCGAGCAAACCGGCAAGCGGGACAGGGTCGCGACGGCACATTACAAGACCGAAACTACCATCAAACCTAGGCCACCTTAGGCTCCCCATCAGATCTTGTAACCTAACCACCGCCTCAAAAATACAGCCCCAAAGTGGGCAAGCCGGAGGCTCGAACCTCCACTGGATGCCCTTCCTGGACATCGCAGCACCTAAATAAGTCCTATTACTGGACAGAAGTCCGACGACCTCTTTCAAACACCTATCTGTGCCCCTAAGATTCGTTCCGCAATCCGACCGGATCAGGTCTGCAAACAGCGACGCGATACGAAGCGGCTCAGCGTGGCCACCTAAGCTTCAGTGCAGAGTGCACCCACAAATTCCACATGAACGGCGTCTGTGGAGAGCCAAACGAAACGTACAGATAGTCCTTAGTATGAATTTTTCAAGCAAGTAGGCATAACTAAGCCATCCACCATATAACTACAACAACAACAAACAACTAGCTAGCCTTTTAGACATGTAGTCCTATGCTTATATTTCAACCAAGTTTCAAAAGCATCAATACTCAACTGCTGAATTAATTCAAACAAATTTATTTACCGATGCGCATAGATCAAACAGACAAATTAAACAAAACGATAAACGTAACAGACAGCAAAAAAAATTTCTTTCCTTTTCAAAATAAATATCTTCGACCATGCCAACAAATATGAAACAAAGAGAGGATTGATTTTTATTTCTTTCGGCACAGACAGTGTTACTCAATGTCAATTTTCTTTTCAACAAAGCAAACACAATGATCAAATACATTTATAAAACCATATGCACACGCATTCAAGGAGCACATCATTCAATTTCAATTTTTTACTAACAACCGCTACAATTAGGAAACATTTCGCGGAAACCCCAAAGCATTTTTATTATTAATTTAAAGCATTATTAATTAAGTGCTCGACCAAAGCCAAATCTAATAGTCATTGACAGCGTAATTCAACGCTCCCGAGGAGCCCTAATCTTCCCACCAACCAAGTGGAGGCCACACAGCGTTGTGAACCCGAATCCAATAGAGCGCGAGCCGCTAACAGTCGCCAATCAGATTGTACGCCTTCACTGAGGCCGTCGGCAACAGAACAGTTTGACAAGTGGACTGTTGACAGCTCAAAGGCTCAGTGGAGGCGGCCGTGGTGGGAGCTAGGGCGGCAGCTAGCTAGGGCTGCCTCTACCAAAGGGGGGACGGCGGTACCCCAGCCGCGGCCACTCAGCTAACGGGGGTGAGAAGGGTCTAGCTGACTGCTGAGTGGCCGTGAAATTCCTCTCCACACGCTGAGGGGGGGCAACGACACCCCCGCCCCTGGAGGGACGACCCCCCGACTGGTCGGGGGAGGAACCCCTTTCAAACCTAGGGGCTCGGTGGCTGGCAGGCGAACGCCGAGCGTCGCCCGACAGAGGGCGCGGCTGAGCGCCCCCGCCCGTGGGGGTTGAGGGCCCGGCAGAGCCCCGAGAGGAGCCGCCATTTGCACCCATGCACAAAACTGCATGGTGATTGCCCTGACAATGCGGACAGGGCCGCTGGTGCGGGCTGTCTCGCTGGAGGTGCCTTTCCAAACAAGAGTAGCACCAGCGGCGCTCCTTAGCGATAGTTCGCCTCGCCGGAGCCGGCTTACTTAATAATTCGGGCACGCCGTCACCCGGTGATCGGATGCTGCGCAATAGGAGCAGGGGGGCGCCTCCCTGGCTGCTAGGCCACTGTAAGATGGTAGGGAGCGACGCCCTCCCGCGGGAGCTCCAGTCGGCCTCGGGAGGGTTGACGACTACTTGCCCGGCGGATTCCGGCTCTCACTGGGCACGACTCGTAAGTCGTCCACGGTGCCCGCCGCATTCTCAATCTGCCGGCACTGCTCCTCCAAGAACCGCAGCAGATCACTAAAGGGCGGAATATAGGAGGCGCCGTCCCCGCCATACCTCTCCTCAAAATGTATCCTAAGGTCGAGAGGCAGACGGGACAGCACGATGTGGACCAACAAGAAGGACCATTCATCTACCGGTAAATCCAGCCGCCTCAACGCATTACAGGTCACCAAGACTGGATTCACGATATCCAGGCATAGCCTGGCCCGGTCTCCACAAAATACGTTAACGTTACGACGGCGCCGCTGCACTCAAGCTAATGTCTTCAGCCCGCGCGTCGAGCGACTGCCAGTGGCACGCGCCCCCCCTCCCCCTCGGTGGCGATTACCTCACCTCACACCATCGGGTGATACACTAAGTCGAACGTGCTTGAATGGCGTATCAAATGCCTATATTTGGGCCTAAACACTGGTGATCGATGATATGAGGACTAGGACCGTGCTTTATGTGATTAATAACACGAAGAGCTAGGTATTGTTAATGTTCTCTACTCTACAGAGTGAGAGCTAAAACATAAAGTGAATAAGTACAACTTAATCTAATGACATATTCATGCAATTGTGATAGAAATTCGCGTCCACTCGACGAAATATTCGTGCATTTGTATCATATTTGCGAGGTAGTGTACCATATTGACGATCGCACGCGAACATATGTAAGACGTAGAGATCATAGCAGTTAGCGCAATAAACGCAGTGCGCGTGCACTGCGATTATCGAGTACAATCAATCAAACTATTCTTTATTTGTTAAAATGTGTGCCAACACATATTAATACATAATTTAAATTCGTTGACTGATATTTTCATGGTAGTTGATTTCATACATCGTTTATTTTATGACTACGATGTTTTAGATTTCTATTAAGTTTTTGGGACTGGTAAATTTCTATTGGGAGCTAGCAGCTGTCAACAGATTGGACTTGGAATGGAGACGAATAAATATGTTGTTCAGTTTGCTGCTTTTGATCTTTAGTTCACACCAGAAAAATTGCTCTCGACTTCTCAATAAAGAATCAGAAGCAGTAGTTCATAACTACTGCTTCTGATGCAAGCGCGCGAGTTGCGATGGAGGAGAAAATGACGCAGTTTGTTTCATAAAAATAAAATATTTCATAGTTTTGGTAATACATAAAAGTTCAGAGATTAAAGTCCGTGGGTAACTCAAAACAATAAACTCTCTTAGTTTTTGTTCTGAGATGGGTAATAGGCGTAAGCGCTAGTACGGTAGTACTTCTTATTAGTTTTTTGTGGGTGTAAGCAAAGATTAATACAACCAAAGAGCATTTAACCACTAACATATCAA
The DNA here is from genome assembly GCA_963668995.1 of Parnassius mnemosyne. Lineage (NCBI taxonomy): Eukaryota > Metazoa > Arthropoda > Insecta > Lepidoptera > Papilionidae > Parnassius > Parnassius mnemosyne. Next base: position 9,267,621 of record CAVLGL010000104.1, on the reverse strand, counting down.
TCAACCAGGAGTTCAAAATGTTAATATCCATTGTCAAACTCTGAAACTATAAAAAAGCTTGTACTCTGCTCTGTCCTATGCTATGTTCCAAGAGAACAAGACTCTGTGAGTTTAAAATGTCAAATGCTAAAATAAGAGTTTTGGCGGGAACTTGACCGTCGACGGATTATTCGTCGGACGGCTCCTATTTTATTGTTTAAATAATAGTTTAAATGGTGGATTTAGATACGTAAACATGATGCGATGCTATGTATTAACTTGCTGCGCATATGAATTATTAAAGAATGTTGATATAAACCTCAAGTTATTTTGATCGCTTAGGCGCATTATGAACTTGAGTGACTATCGTCATCGACTGAAACTTGCAATATGACATATCACAGCATATTGTGAAGAAAAAATCTATAAAAACGAAAAATGAAATTAGGACTTGACCTAAAAGACAAGCATCTACGCCAAATATCTTAATCAAAAAAAAAAGGTAAAATGTCATTGTCATTGTCACTGTCACTCAGTCACCAAAGGTCACTTGCTCGTAAACTATGGACACAAACTATATAGAAACACTACGCGTTTCTATGGAGTGTAGAGTACAAGGAGAACCATCTATCTACTATTTACTGAAAATAGAGGTTCCAAAACCTACCACAATAGCGCTGGCGTCTGAAAAACTATGATATGAAGATAGCTGTGGTGAACGGAGTGAAGTCAGCTGAATTCAAATATTTAAAAAATTTCATGATTAGAGTCATTGATTTATATGTTACACTAGATAAGTAATTGCCGCGCCAAAGCGTTGCCACTTCATATATGGCCACAGCCATATGCCCAGCTAACGTCGGTTCAGTATTCAATGCAACGTCGACCGAGTTGAGCCGAACGATTCACGACAAAAAAATGGGTAAATGCGTAGTGAAAGAATGCGATTCAAGGCCACAAAAACATAATTAATCAAGCGGAATCACTTTTCACACGTAGTTTTAGCTTATGTTTTCATATTAACGTAAAAACCACAAAAAATTGAAATAAAATATCGAATATTGCAATTTAGGTTTAATGTTGCCACTTTTCTGCCTTAGCAATTTTCCCACATCACACTATATACTACGACTATATAATTTATGGAATAAGTTAACTTGTCAGCCCTGATTTTACCTTTATACAAAGGAATTAATAATTATTCTTATTTTAGAATATTCTAGAGATCTATATATCTATTAATTATATTTTATTACCAATTTTATATTAATAATTTTGCAGGGTACCTAAAGATGCAGCGTAAGAAGTGGGTGGAAATAATACGATTGCTGAGAAAGGAGACTCACTGGGTGCCTTCGAAATCTACTCTCATTAGTTCTAAGCACTTCCGGAATCAAGACAAACTAGGACCAAAAAGCGATGGCGACCGTGTTTATTTAAGCGGATTAGTACGACAAATTAACACCATTTAGTATTATCTTAAAAATTTATTAATAACCACAGTTTTTGTAGCTAATGTCATGAGACCAAATTTAGGAGACATAGACTTGCAGATGCTTTCACAATTGATGCATATTTCAAACTCAGATCTTCTTGGTTAAGAAACCCAAAATTGCTTTTTTTTTACTTGATATATTTTTTTGTTTGATTTATCAGTACAATAAAAGATACTTCAAAAAAATCTTTCATTTCATTAGTTATACTTATATTCATCGGATAAGCAAAGATACATATTTAAAATAAAAACAAATAACTGCAGCTCGAAAAAAACTCTTTTTTATTGCTTATTTTTCAGTAAAATGTCATATAGTAGGCAATACCAACCCGTCACTGCATGTTTGTGTGTCTATCTTTATCTAATCTTAGCGAAAGTATTTTTTTCGCGACTTGTGTAAGTGAGATAGATATATGTTTACTTAAAAAGGTTTAGTGGTTTCAAAGCTACGTCCTCGCGGTTAGGTAGTGACTTCACTTCTTTCGACGCGCGGTAATGTGGTTTGCTCCTCTAGTCCTGTATAACTCAATCATTAGAGTAGTTAGTAAAATTTCAGTATACAAAATCTCAACTATTTACTTAGTACAAAACCAAGCGGATAGGTCGGTCCTTGTTTATTTCTCCATCTTATTCTAATTACTTTTGGCGCTTTTTTTTTAAATTTATCCTATGCTACTGCAGCGCCACCCTTATTGGATACGTTTTGGGGACACTTTTCATAATATATAGAGATGTCCTCCTTCTACTCTACACTCCATATCGTAAACAAAGAAAACTAGTTTTCTCTGTCTACGCTCTTGCTACATAATATATTTATTTACCTATTAGGGATGGGCAAGGGAAAATATATCGAATCGATATTTTTAAACAGTATCGATATATATCGCGTGATAAATATCGATATATCGTCATCATTTGCATGATGTAAAAATAAGGTCCAAAATTTTATATTACTGACAGTTGGACGACGAAAAATAAACGACAACCAACCACACATGAATAGTTTTGTAACTGTTTTTTTGTTACATGTATTGTCATTAATACAAATTTTAAAAATATATCGAAATTTATACGAATTCGATACTCTAATATAAATATTGATATATCGCGATTTATATATCTACAATATATAACATTTTTTATTTGAAAATATCGATATTTCGATATTTTTTGCCCAAGCCTATTATTTATGCTATCACTGCTGATGTACTGCTCAAACTCGAAGCAGAGTAAGTGTTCTGTGCTCGAAGCTAGGCCTGGGTCATATCGCGTTTTCTGAGAATCGTATCTATATCAGATTTCGAGTTTCAATATCTGATATCAAAACTATATATTTCAATATCCATATATATTCTGCGTATACATATCTGTTACGGCCTACGGCTGCTCCCTTAAAGGATCAGATCCTCAGGGGCCCATGAGCTGAAGACTTCCCGAGCAGACGTAGGTCGGGCTCAATGTGGCCACGTGGAAATTTCTGATGGAAACAAAGAGGGGAAATGTCAATACGGTAAGGCACTCACCTGCTCCAGGAGCGGAGACGACCCTCCGAGACCGGCCCAGCTGATGACAGTGTCGTGAGTGTATGTGTAATTGTATGTGCGTGTATGTTGATGGGCCCTGATCTGGATGACGCAATGCCGTCCGGAAGAAGGTATGCGCTGGTATCTTCGGAACTTTCCCCCTCTGGAGGCACTCTTCCTGGGTTGTCCCGAAATGGGACAGCTACACGTAGTACTTCAGAGGTAAATCACTATTATGATTGCACAATGAATTTAACGGAGTTAGTAGTTCCTGATGAACGATACGGTTCTCACAGCGATTTACGCGGGTTGATACTTTCTTAACAAGTTAGGAGCGGAAAAAACGTCAGTCTAGCTCGCAAGAAATTCTACACTAATTCTCGAAAAGTCCTATCCCGCCGCGTCAGGCGGTCGGGGGGAGGGGGAGGTGACCTCGATATCGAGGCCAAGCGCGCGCGTTAGAATACGTTTCGAAGGTAAATAATAAAAATAAATATTCTTGCCTAAACAAACCCCGCCCCGGACACAAGGCATTAGGTCCGCGAGTAGATTGGCAAACGGCACAAGGTCGCGACGGCACGTTGCAAGACCGAATCTCCGACTAAAACCTCGGCCACCCTAGGCACCCCATCCGCTCCATACGACAATTTAACAATGCGCCCACGGCGCCAATACAAAGGTAGAGCGTTTGGTTCTTTAATCAACACGAGGTCTCCCACCCGAGGAGGCTCCGTCCTGTCAGACCACTTAACGCGCTGCTGCAAAAGATGTAGGTACTCCAGGGACCATCGGCGCCAAAAGCTTTGAGTCATCTGTTGAGGCAGGGCAAACCTGCTAAGCCGTGAAGCGCTCGTTTCCCTGAAGGGGTACTCGGGCAGAGCGTTAAGAGGCTGGCCAATCAGAAAGTGTCCCGGGGTTAGAACCTCCAAATCATTCGGGTCGGAGGAGAGGGGACAGAGGGGCCGAGAGTTGAGTACCGCCTCAATTTTACAGAATACAGTGGCGAGCTCCTCAAATGTCAAAATAGCTTCACCAATAACGCGACGGAGATGCGTTTTTGCCACTTTAACCACCGCCTCGAAAATACCGCCCAGACGCCGGAGGGTCGAATTTCCACTGGATGCCCCTTTTTGACATAGCATTGCCTAAATAGGTACGGTGGCTAGACAGAAACTCGACGACCTCCTTTAGATACCTATCCGTGCCCTTATAATTCGTTCCGCAATCCGACCGGATCAAGTCCGGCAACCCGCGACGCGATACGAAACGGCCAAGCGTGGCCAAGAAGGCTTCCGTGCTGAGGGCGCTTACAAGTTCCAAGTGAACGGCTTTAGTGGAGAGGCACACGAAGACGCAAAGATAGGCCTTATGCGAACGGGCGTTACGAATGTTAGAGGACTTAACGAGGAAGGGGCCAGCAAAGTCGGTTCCGACTCCAGCAAATGGTCGGATGGCCCTGACGCGGTCGGGCGGCAAGTCACCCATGAGGGGCTGCGATATGGTGGCCTTCAGTTTATAACAGGATATGCAATTAAAGATGACGCTCCGGATGAGACGTCGGCCAGACAAAATCCAAAACTCCCGCTGTAAAATAGCCGAAAGAGCGTTGCACCCAGCGTGGGCCATTCTTAACATGGTGGTGGGCTACCAGCAATCGGACCAGGGCGCCGTCCTTCGGGAGCAGCAACGGGTGTCGAGCCCCGTACGGCAGTTGAGAATTTTTCAAACGTCCGCCAACGCGCAGCATCCCCGCGTTATCCAGAAAGAGGTTCAGGCGGGCCAGGGCGCCCTTGATAACGGAGCCACGCTTCAAGTTTTCAATGACGGGCTCAAATTGCTCCGTTTGGACCATACGGGTCCAGTGCATCAAAGCTTCCCGGCGCTCGCTAGGGGACAAAACGCTATCAGAGAGTCGGTGGGATGGGTATCTCGAATTGCGGACAAAGCGGCGCAACCAAGAAGTAACTCCCAAGAGCTTATCGAGGGAGCTGTACCGTTCCAGAAGAGAGAGATCCCGAGTGGGCTTATCCTTGCCCACTCCGACTCGGGCTCGTAGGCCCGGCAGTTCGGTAGGTTCGGAGTAATTGCCCCGGGGCCAGAATGACTGAGACCCAGATAACCAATCGGGACCCCACCACAGTGGGTGGTCAACCAGCGATGGGGCCTCACAGCCGCGAGAAGCGCAGTCCGCGGGATTCAACTCCCCTGGGACATGTCGCCAGTTGAGAGAAGTCTCAGAACTCTGGATTTGAGAAACGCGGTTCGCCACAAAGACCTCGAGATTGTGAGGTGCAGCTCGGAGCCAACAAAGTACGATCTCACTGTCCGACCATGCGTAGACGCCCGTAATGTCGATTACAGGCTTCAAGGAAGAGTGAACGTGGTTGAGGAGTCGCGTGAGGAGAGCGGCACCGGAGAGTTCCAATTTAGGGATAGTTAAGCGGGACCTAATGGGAGCAACCTTGCTTTTAGCGAGTACGAGATGGGCGGCAGTATGACCAGAGGAACTCACCGTCCGCAAATATACGACAGCAGCATAGCCCTTCTCAGAGGCGTCGCAAAACCCATGTAGGGTAGCCCGACATTTCCCGGGGGGAAGGAAGCACCTTGGCATGGAAACCCGGTTGATATCCGGAAGGGAGGAGAGCATGGAGAGCCACTCTCGCAAGAGGGCTCCGCCAATCGGCTCGTCCCAACCCAACCCGGACATCCAGAGCTTTTGAAGAAAGCACTTAGCTAAAAAGATGACCGGGGTGATCCACCCATTAGGGTCGAAGGTGCGGGCTACGGTGGACAGCACGAAGCGCTTGGTCCATGCTTTGGGCGGTGGGTCAAGTTTTACTCTATACGTAAAGGTATCCTGAACAGGCTGATATTGAATGCCCAGCACAGTCAACAAATTAGGATTCTCAGGGTGCTCGAACAGATGAGGGTCTTGCTGATCCTCTCCTGGGAGGTCCTTCAAAATATGAGGGGAGTTCGACAACCACTTGCGCAACTCATAGCCTCCAGACTTCAGGATGGCAATTAATTCGTCTCGCAAGACCAGAGCCTCCTCGACGGTGGAAGCGCCCGTACAAATGTTGTCCATGTAGACCGAAGTCTCCAAAATAGAAGCTCCCCGAGCGTATCTCAGGCGCTCTCTCTCCGCGAGTTCAAGGAGGGTTCGCATGGCGATATACGGGCTGGACCGGAGTCCATATGTGGTGGTGTTCAGCTCAAATACCTGTATAGGATCGCTGGGCTTCTCGCGCCACAATATCAGCTGATATCGGCGGTCATCACGATGGACCACTGATTGGCGAAACATCACCCGAATGTCCGCGACAAAAACCACTTGGTGTCGACGGAATTGGGTCAAGATGTCGGATATGTCCTTGATCAGTTTAGGACCCGAGTGAAGACACTGGTTCAGAGACACACCGTTTGATGTGGGGGCGGAACCGTCAAAAACTACCCGTATCTTACTCTCAGGGGTCCTCAAGACCGCATGGTGAGGGAGGAAGTAGTGCTCCTGTGAACGCCATTCGAAGTTGGACGGTGACATGTGACCCAGCGCCTGATACTCGCGCATGAACTCGACATATTTGTCGCGAAAGGCTGGGTCGCGCTGCATGCGGCGCTCCATGGAAAGCAACCTCTTCTCGGCCAGAGCACGAGATTGACCCAAAGAGGGGCGTGAGTCCAGAAAGGGTAAGCGAGTGACGAAACGACCGTCAACCCGCCGGCCGGTATTGTTCTGGTAGAACAACTCACACTCACGGTCCAGAGGGTCGACTCGAGCTGCATGTGGTGGTTCCTCAATTTCCCAGAACCGCTGGACGGCGTCCGATAGAGACACGCCCACGACGGAGAGCGGGTCGGCCGTCGGGGGGGGAGGAGACCACATAACCGGTTCAAAAAAGCTGTGCCCAAATATCGTGGAAATGGCTGACAGGCCATCGGGCTGCAGAGCTCGTATCTCACCTAACAAGAGGACACCCAGCGTGTCGGCCCCTAGTAACAAATCTATAGGCCCAGGTTGGGCCCACCGAGGGTCTGCCGGTCTCAAAGCCGACGCACAGCGCACAGCGCTGTCATTTATACGAACGTTAGGGAGGAAACCCTACAATGTCGTCGAGGACATTTACTTTGACTAAAATACGAAGGTGTTCGCTGTCAGGGCTGAACACCAACTCCGCTTGTCCCCTAGGAGCAGGAGGCTCGGCATCTCCGATACCTACCATCGGACGTGAATCAGAGCTCCAGGGGAGCCCCAGTCTTCCCACCAACCGAGTAGAGGCCACACTACGTTGGGAACCCGAATCCAATAGAGCTCGAACCGTTAAGCGGTCGCCGCTCGGGTTGTAAACCTTCACTGAGGCCGTCGGCAATAGAACAGTTTGACAGGTGGACTGCTGACGACTTATAGGCTCAGTGGAGGCGGCCATGGCGGGAGCTAGGGCGGCAGCCTCCAATCTGGAGCTGCCTCTGTTGGACCGGCACCCGAACCGGGGCCCCCGAGAGCGGCACTCCGACGGCGTCTCGATGACCCTTGACTGGAATTCCCCGAACGGGCCGACCTGGGGAAACTCGGGGATCCTCGGCTCCAAGGCCCGGGGCCGATAAGCAGTCTCCGGAACCCGGTAGTACCGGCACCGACCAAAGGGGGGCGGGCGGCGTTCCAGTCGCGGCCACTCAGCTAACGGGGGTGAGAACGGTCTAGTTGACCGCTGAGTGGCTGCGAATCCACTATCAACTCGCTGAGGGGGGGGGGGGTGAAGACCCCCCCGCCCCTGGGGGAACGACTCCTAGACCGATCGGGGGAGGGACTCCCCTCAGAACGAGGGGCGCTGTGCTCCACCGGTGAGCGCCGGGCGTTGCCCGACAGTGGGCGTGGCTGGGCGCCCCCGCCCGTGGGAGTCGGGGGGCTGTCAGGGCCTTGAGAGGACGAGCCGCGCGCACCCAGGCACAATATGACGTGGTGGTTACCCTGGCAGTGCGTGCAGGGCCGCTGGTGCGGGCAGTCTCGTTGTAAATGCTCTCCAGGCACGAGAAGCACCAGCGGCGCTCCCTGGCGATGGTTCGCCTCGCCGTAGTCGGCTTGCGCAACAACTTCGGGCACGACGCCGCCCGGTGGTTGGATGCTCGACAATCGGAGCAGGGAGGCGCCTCCCGGTTCGCTAGGCCACTATAGGAGGGTACTGGGGGGCGCCCTCCCGCGGGGGCTCCGCTCGGCCTCAGGGGGGTGGGCGCCGCCTTGGCCGGCTGATTCCGCCTCTCCCTGGGCACCGCTCGGGAGGCGGCCGGGGGGGCCTCGACGGCGCCTGCTGCGTTCTCCAGCTGCCTACACTGCTCCTCTAGGAACCGCAGCAGGTCCCTAAAGGGGAGCATGTACGAAGCGCCATCCCCTCCGTACCTCTCCTCAAAATGGAGCTGAAGGTCGAGGGGCAGACGGGACAGCACTATATGAAGGAGCAGAAAAGACCACTCGTCCACAGGTAAATCCAGCCGCCGCAACGAGTTGCACGCTACGACGACTGGATTCACTATGTCTTCACGTAGTCTAGTCCGGTCCTTCAGCAGCGGGAGGTTCAGCAGCCTCCGAACATGATCGTCCGCAATCCACCGGACGTTGGCGTACCTTCCAGCGAGGAGGTCCCTGGCGTTTTGGTAGGCGTCGTCCGACAACTTAAGGTGGCCGACGACGCCCCGGGCCTCCCCCTCCAGTGATGCCAGGAGGTACCCCATTTTTTGGCAGGGGGTCAGGTCCCTCCGGGCGTCCACCAGGCTGTCAAACATGCCGACGAAGGTCAGCCACTCCGAGAGGACCCCGGAGAACCTCGGCAGGTCCAGCGTGGGGAGTCGTCCTAGCAGCTCTGGCTGAGTAGGCGGCTTCCGCGGGAACTCGAGAAGGTCAGCCGAGCTTCGCGCTCCCTCTCCGCGTCCTTGGCCCCCGCCTCGATCAGGTCGTCCGTTAGCGCGAGGAACTGCTCGTAGTCCGCGCGGCAGGAGTCCAGGACTCCCTTTTCCACCTCCGAGTCCTCGAGCTCAGAGTAAGCCTCCTCCACGGCAGCCCTTCGAGCATCGACCTGCTCGAGCCTCTTCCTCAGATTATAGACCCTGTCCGGTCGGCCTATCAATGCGTGTGCGCTGGTGGCCCAGCGTAGCTCAGTCCGCAAGAAACGAATTAGTAGCTTATGTGATGGCATACTAAATACAATACAAAAAGAATACTAATAACAAAATAAAAGAAATAACGAATACAGTACTACTAATACGATAATATCAATCAAACTACAAGTAAATACGAAAAAACACGAATCAAATTAGCACGTAACAACCCTAGTACGGTCAAATCAAGTTAAATTCAAATTGCGCAAATACAATTACTACTCTTTAGTTCAATTACAAATTACAGTATAAACGAAGATACTTCGAAATTCAGAAATCGATAAGTAATCCACTACAACTATCCTACAACGATAATTAACCGATTACGTAAAAATAACCATCTACCTACATGACGTATATCTCTAGAAAAACTCCCGCTTGCGCAACCTAGGGCGCGGGTTTTCAAACTACCTACTAACGAAAAAAAAGGCAAGCAACAAACAACAAAGGGAAATAATTCTATTATTACGTACAAAAAATATTTTTACGTATTACGGACGGGCGTGATTGTAGATACAAATTAAACCAATCAAACCAACGCTCCCTGCCACCAGAATTGTTTAATGTTTATCAACACTATGGTCGGGATCGACCGGGAATCGAACCCGGAACCGCGTTCTGCTACCAGTTTGTTACGGCCTACGGCTGCTCCCTTAAAGGATCAGATCCTCAGGGGCCCATGAGCTGAAGACTTCCCGAGCAGACGTAGGTCGGGCTCATTGTGGCCACGTGGAAATTTCTGATGGAAACAAAGAGGGGAAATGTCAATACGATAAGGCACTCACCTGCTCCAGGAGCGGAGACGACCCTCCGAGACCGGCCCGGCTGATGACAGTGTCGTGAGTGTATGTGTAATTGTATGTGCGTGTATGTTGACGGGCCCTGATCTGGATGACGCAATGCCGTCCGGAAGAATGTATGCGCTGGTATCTTCGGAACTTTCCCCCTCTGGAGGCACTCTTCCTGGATTGTCACGAAATGGGACAGCTACACGTAGTACTTCAGAGGTAAATCACTATAATGATTGCACAATGAATTTAACGGAGTTAGTAGTTCCTGATGAACGATACGGTTCTCACAGCGATTTACGCGGGTTGATACTTTCTCAACAAGTTAGGAGCGGAAAAAACGTCAGTCTAGCTCGCAAGAAATTCTACACTAATTCTCGAAAAGTCCTATCCCGCCGCGTCAGGCGGCCGGGGGGAGGGGGAGGTGACCTCGATATCGAGGCCAAGCGCGCGCGTTAGAATACGTTTCGAAGGTAAATAATAAAAATAAATATTCTTGCCTAAACAATATCCGATACGCTGTTGAAATCCGATACGAAGATTTTATAGTTACTCTTACCTATTCGATACGAATCAGTATTGTATTAGATATATAGTTTTAGAGTAAATGTAAATTATGTTATCTTCTTGGAGCTAATGCAGATATAGTAGTAGTTTTAACATTATCATTTTAAAGTTATGAACTAGATTTCGGTTAAGTCAATTTAGTACAATTTGCTTTACCTACATATATATCGATGACTGTAAATCACGTATTTATGTAGGTATACAAATGTTAACAAATTAAATAGCCGATTCTCGCGACTTCGGCCACGTGAAAACCAATTTAAAAAGATACCGTTGGGATTTCTTAATATCCTTTTTTGAGCGGATCTTTTTTTGTAGATATATTATATAAAGAACCTACCGACTTCAATAAAGAAAGTTCTGTATTAGACCCGTATGTATGTACTTATCAATGTTTGAGATTTTCGGAATTCTAAAAAACCTATGAAACAATTTTGATTTTATTTTACTAACTTAATCTTCATAAAGGTCGGTTAGAGTTAGTTATTCTTTTTTGGAAATAATATTTATATGATCTTAATAATTAGGTACATTAAGTAATTAAACAAAAAAATTGTGTACAGAGTATACACGCAGAGGATGCTTAAATGTTTTAAGCGATTAAAAAACGTGAGGCCCGAAGCACCCCAAAGAGGGAGACCTACGGCCACCTGACCCGACGCCTATCCACCCTATTTCTGTGCTTATACGGGGCATATAAGTTCGCAAATGGCCTGGCACGCGAACAGCAGAAATATTTGAAAATTCTAATTTTATTTTAATTTCTTTTAAATTAAATTAGAATAAATTTAAACCAAGATTTAATAAAATATTACTTACTTTATACACCTGTTTAAAGCGCGCCAGTTTAATATTATTTTGTTTAGTTTACATTTTCATCAAAATATTACAAGGGATTTATATAAAAAATTGAAAAAATAATTACTAGGGAAGTTAATTAAGATATCATTTGTTTGACTGACATTGTTTTTTTTTATTATTTAGTGTAGTGTACAAATATAAGATTTTAGTACTTTTTACGACTTTAATTTTCCACCATGTCTAATCTAATATCCATATCGCTCGCACTCTGTCGCACACAGCGAATCTAGCCACCGACCGATGCGAAACGATTTAGGCATCGCGGCGGCACGCAAATATCAGATTTTGTAATACATAGTTTTCGAACGAACCAGTATAATACCTATAACGCTCGCGCTCCGTCGCACACGGCGAATCTAGCTACCGACCGATGCGAAGCGATATAGACATCGCGGCGGTACGCAAATATCAGATTTTATAATATATAGTTTTGAAACGAATCAGTAAGCGGTTTTTAGATATTGTACCAATATATAGATTTCGTATCAGTATACGGTTTGCACTTTGCATCACCCACCTCTACTCGAAGCTGTCAGCTGTCACAAGAGCAAGACATGTCAATGTGATGTCCTCTCCACTATAAGTCAATAAGTCATTCATTTTCAAAACATCAAAACAATAGAATTATTGGAAGTGAAACTTAAATCCAAAAATAGTTTTAATAATAAAAACATCATATTACACAAGTTCTGTTAAAGCGATGATGACTAAGATTATCTTCAATAAATTATCGTAATGGCAGCTATTCTTGGTGGAGGTATAGGCGGTTTATCTACCGGTTATTATCTCCTGAAAAACAATCTATGTAGTAATAATAACTTAAAATTATTATTACTAGAAGCTACAAATACTTGTGGAGGATGGATCAAGTCAATCAAAACGAAAGACTACATTTTCGAGCAGGGACCGAGGACTATTCGCCCGAAAGGATTGGTCGGATTGAATACCTTAAACATGATACAAGACTTGGGTCTCAGCGAACATGTACATCCGATAAAATTTGATCATCCAGCTGCTAAAAACAGAATGATTTATGCAAATAACTCCTTGCATCTATTACCTTCAAGCTTAAAAGGGATTTTTCAGAAAAATGAACCATTCTCTAGACCACTCATTTATGCTCTATTTAATGATTTGTGGAACCCTTATAAACAATTGAAAGATGATTCAATTTATAATTTCGTTGAGCGAAGATTTGGCAAAGAGATAGCTGATTATGCCATTTCACCCATGATTTGTGGGATATGTGCTGGGGATGCTAAGGAAATATCTGTAAAATTCCTTATGAAAATACCTTTTGAATGGGAACAAACCCATGGAGGTGTAATGAAAGGTCTGATGAGGTCAATGTTTAAAACAAAAAATGATAACAATATAGAATTAAGTGAACTAGCTAGAAGAGCTCAGGAAGAGAAATGGAATGTCTACACAATAAAAGGCGGTCTAGATAATTTTCCTGCTTCTTTACTTCAACATCTCATGGAAAATAACGTTGACGTACAACTCAACAGTAAAGTGGACGAGATAAAGTTTGTAGATTCTAGCACTGTCAAATTAAAAAAGAAAACTGGTGAAGAAATTATGGCAAATCATGTGTATGCATCAATACCGTCACATGTTCTTGCTGATCTAGTTGTCAAACAACATCCAGAGTTATCTCAAAATCTTAAAGATATACCATTTGTTACTGTTGGATTGGTAAACTTCTATTTTGATTCAGATAAACCTCTTATATCCCCTGCATTTGGGTTTTTGGTGCCACCAATAGAGAATTCCCCAATTCTAGGTGTTGTTTTTGACTCTTGCTGTATTCCAGATCAAAAGGGCACTGTTTTAACTGTAATGTTAGGTGGTAAGTGGTTTAAAGAAAAGTTTGGTGAAAATGTAACAGAAAAAGAATTATTTAATATAGCGCTGCGTGAAGTAGCTACTATTTTAAATATTCAAGAGCAGCCAACAGCTCACAATGTCAAAATTTTAAATAAGTGCATTCCTCAGTATATAATAGGGCATTATGAGAAAGTAGAGCAGATAAGGCAGTATATTCATGATCACAACCTCCCTATTTCCCTTGTTGGTAGCAGTTATGATGGAGTTGGTATTAATGATGTTATTTATTCTGCTAAAACACAAGTTCAATGTTGTATTTAGCACATTTTGAAGAAACCAAAGATTTTTTTTTTCTAGCTTTGTTATTTACATTACTAATATTGCCCATTAATCACTCCATGTAAGCTTAAGCATTTTAAGTGATTGTAAGTGGAGTGGAGTGGTTTAACAGAAGTTAAATGAGGGATGCAAACCAACAACTATTGAGTTTTCAGCCTGCACTGTTTTAGCACAGCATTAGGTTACTGTTGCTTCAAATATATTTTAATAGAAAACATTTATTCATCAATTAGTTCATATCTAAGAATGGTTGTTGCCTTGTGTATAGAATTTGATTATTTTAAAAGGGAGAAATCGTAATATATATTCATTGACTGTTTCCAGTTAGGAACTGACTAGGGTAATGGGATTTTAAATGGATATTTTAAGTATGTAGCTGGGCTAAAATAATATACATGTTAATTTTTATGATGAGATTTTTTTGGCTTGTTGTGTAAATTACAGTTATAAATATTTTAATACTCAAAGAATTTTAAGACTTGACAATGAGTTTATGTTATAGGTAATTCTTTACAATTGTTTGTGGTTATTATTGTTAGGTGAAAAATAATTCTTCAATTATATAAAATATAATAATTACTCGAAAGTAATTGCAAATAAAAGAAATAAGCTTTAAATATAAAATACGTAATGTTTGGTAGGTTATTGATAATTTTATATTTATGGTTGGTCCTATAGCAAAAGTTCTGTACAAAAATTAAAAACAATTAATTAGCTTGAATAATGGTATCCTGTGTAGTGTACAAATTTTTTTATAGTGCCACAATTACTTACTTGGGAATTAAATCAAACATTTATTTGGGGTAAAATTTTAAAAACATGACTTTTATTATTAAAATATTTAAGGTCCTTTGCTCCTTTTTCAGATTTTTAAATGTTTTTTTTTTTATAGGATAGGGTGACAAACGAGCACACAGTTCACCTGATGGTAAGTGGTTCCTGTGACCCATAGACATCTACATCTATCCTCAATAAAGACTCAAGATGCAGATGCGTTGTCACCCATGAGGACTAAGATGGAATGCCTCTTTGCCAGTAAAAGGGGTCTCCGGTTCTCTAAACTCACCATACGAAACACAGCAGCGTTAAGCTGCTATTTTACGCTAATATGGTAGCTCACGCGCCTGCCAAGCGTGGTAACTATGGCAAGACCTATAAGGCAATTTGTGTGGGAGGTCTATGTTCACCAGTAGACTTTTATAGACTGTAATATTGTTTCAATTTTAAGAACAGTAGAATCTGCTCCTTATAGTTTTTTTTATAGGAGAGGGGGCAAACGAGCATGCGGCTCACCTGATGGTAAGTGACTACCGCCGCCCATGAACAACTGCAACACCAGGTAGGGAATTGCAGATGCGTTGCCGGCCTTTTAAAAAGGAGTACGCTCTTTTCTTGAAGGTCCCTAAGTCGTATCGGTCCGGAAAAATCGCTGATGGTAATCGATTCCACAAGGAAGTCGTGCGAGGAAGAAAACATCTTCTAAATCGCACAGTGGTGGACCGCCAATCATCCAGATGGTGTGGATGGTATCGGGAGTTCTGCCGCGATGTGCGTTCGTGAAATTTGGCGGCTGGGATTAATCCGAACAATTACTCAGAGCACTCCCCATGGTAGATGCGAAAGAAAATGCAAAGGGATGCAACATCTCTTCGCAGTGCCAATGAATCGAGCCGATCGGAAAGGGCTCGGTCGTCGACGATTCGAGCCGCTCTGCGCTGGATGCGGTCAAGTGGAAGGAGCTGGCACTGGGGAGCCCCTGCCCAGAGATGGGAACAGTATTCCATGTGAGGCCGAACCTGCGCCTTGTAAAGTTGCAGGCAGTGTGCCGGCATGAAATACTGTCCCGCTCTGCTGAGCACGCCAAGCTTTTTAGAGGCCAATTTGGCCTTGTCTTCCAAGTGACCACGAAACTGCACGTCACTCGATATGTCGACTCCGAGGATACCGATACTGGCTGAGGCAAGAAGGAGAGTGCCTTGAAACTGAGGAGATACGACAAAGCGGTTCTTTTTAGCGGTTAACGCGCAAACTTGTGTCTTCTGAGGATTAAACTGGACTAGATTTAGTCGCCCCCACTCCGAGACTTTGTTCAGCAAAGACTCTTGTGTCAGTGACTCTTGTTTGTTCGGGTATTCGGCGACGTTTTCCCGAGAAATATTGGCTCGGCCGGTGTATAGAGCATCACCAGTGCTGTCATCCGCATAGCAATGAATGTTACTAGTTAGCAACATATCATTGATATGCAGAAGAAACAGCGTTGGTGATAGCACACAGCCTTGCGGAACACCAGCGTTAATAGGCTTGTAGTCAGAACATGCACCGTCTACAACGACCTTGATGCTTCGATCTGCAAGGAAGCTGGTGATTCAATTGCACAATTTCTCGGGAAGCCCATAGGAAGGGAGCTTCGAAAGAAGCGCTTTATGCCAAACCCGATCGAAGGCATTCGCAATGTCCAGACTAACGGCCAACGCCTCCCCCTTGGACTCTACTGCCTCCGCCCATCTATGGGTCAGGTAGACCAGAAGATCACCAGCTGATCAACCCCGACAAAAACCGTATTGGCGGTCACTAATCAGCTGGTGATCCTCAAGGTACCGGATGAGCTGGCAGTTAATAATGGATTCCATTATTTTGGAGAACAAGGAGGTGATTGCTATAGGCCTATAGTTGGACGGGTCTGAGCGGTCGCCTTTTTTAGGGATCGGATGGAGAAAAGCTGTCTTCCATGAGTTCGGGACTACGCCTTGGGAGTAGGAGTACCGGAAAAGACGCATTAGGACCGGTGCCAACTCCGGAGCACACGTCCTCAGCACAATTGGGGGGATTCCGTCAGGCCCACTCGACTTCTGGATGTCCAGGGAGAGAAGTGCTTTGCGAACCGAGCGCTGTGAGAACAGCACATCCGGCATGGAGCACTCACACCGCGGGATGGTCGGCGGTGTTTTCCCCCCGTCATCAAGGGTCGAGTTGGATGGATGCAAAGAGGGAGCCTAAAAGGTCGGCTTTGTCTTTTGCGTCTTGAGCCAGTGATTCGTCCTCCCTGTGCAGAGATTGTAGTGATGGCTTACAGAAATTCCCTAAGACAGCCTTGGCGAGAGACCAGAATGCACGGGTTCCCGAAGGAAGGCGATCTAGTTTCTCGCCAATTCTGCCTATGTGCTCTGACTTTGCCTTGGCAATAACTCTTTTGAAGGACCTGGGGGCGAAGTTATACTTCTTTTTAAGTGTGCTGGTGTTTACATCCCGAGTCACCGAAGCCGCAGCCCAGGCTTGATAACACTCCTGCTTACTGCGTAATGCAGTCTTACAGGAGCGACCAAACCAAGGCTGAGATCTGCCTCCGATGGGTACCACAGATGATGGAATAAATAGTTCCATTCCCTGTAGCACCACACCAGTTACAGAGTCAGCAACAGCGCTGGGATCATCCGGCGAGAAGTAAACCCACCCCCATGGGTAGGAAGCAAAGAAAGACCGCATTCCGTCCCAATCCGGCGAACTGTAATGCCAAACACGGCGAAAACCTGCAAAACGCAACCGCGCGGGGAGCGTGAGTGGCACCACACTCCGAATCAGACAATGGTCCGAAGAGCCGAGAGGGGCATCGACGGAAACCTGATATCCGTCCGGATGAGAGGTCAGCAGAAGGTCCAACAGGGAAGGTGTATGATCCTCCACATCTGGAATCCGCGTAGGCGAAGTAACCAGTTGTGTCAGACCATATGCCAATGCAAAGTCATAAACAGATCTCCCCGCATGATCGGTTAGACGTGAACCGAACCATTCGGCGTGGTGGGCGTTAAAATCGCCAAGGATCACGATCTCTGCGGATGGGACCTGTTGTAGCATGGAATCTGTAGCCATTTGGACGTGGTCGATGATTCGGTCTGTTTCGGCATTACCGCTATGGGACCTATAGAGGCACCCGTAGACGCGCGGATGGTCGTCGCTGTCTACGCGTAACCAAAGGATGGACAGGTCCGAACCTTCAAGACTGCCGAGGCGTCGAGAACAGATGTCCTCTCTGACATACACGCAAACTCCAGCCCGAGGCACAAAGGAGTGCTCCAATTTGTACCCCGGGTAGGAGAGATACGAAATATCAGCCGGAGAGGAAACCTGCGTCTCAGTCAGAAAGAGCAAAGCCGGCTTCGCCGTCTCGAGATGGTAGTGGAAGGCGTTTAGGTTAGAGTGAAGTCCCCTGATGTTGCAGAAATTCACGGATAGGTGGCAGGGGTCGCCTTGGTATTGTTGCTCAGTTTGCCCCGAGCAGTTGTTTTTGAGCGGAATTTTGCCCACCCCAGAATACGCAGGGCAGCCTGAGCACCCACGCTCAGGATTGGAATAACATGGTCGTGGATGCTCAGCGAGGGATTCTCCAGGGGTACTGGTACCCTCCTGGGGTAGTCTATTGTGTAATTCCGCTACCATGTTGTTGGGGGGGGGGGGGGGGAATTGGGCCTCCGGCCACCTGCACTCACCAGACAAAACGCAGAAGCAGAGCTCCTACTTCACGCCGGTATTTTGTGAGCTCGTGGTACCAACCCGGCTCGAGCTGGCCCATACGTTCAACAGCAAAAACTGCTGCGTTGCTCTACCACCGTCATAGTGTTATAGATCTTAAAGCTTTCAATTTAAACAATGTAATCAGACTGGGTCTATACACTGTACTCGAGCTAATTGGTTGCCCACCATCAATCTCATAATTTCATGAAGACATGAAAGGGTATTTAGTCTTTGATGGCTAAGCATTGATCCATTCGACATGTACAAAAGCATGCAACAGCATTGTGTATTGTCCCTTTTAGGGATATTCTTCTCCTTGCTTCTTAAAGCTGCTTTTGGTGGTGACCAACAAGGACCTTTATACGAAGACTGATGAGAAGCTACAATATATCCCCCTTGAGGTCAAAGCGTTACCATGAAGACCTTTACGCTGACAGTCTTCTACTTGCTGAAAAAAAAAGTTACAGCACAAAAGCGACAATATCCATCCGTCGTGACACATGCCTGCAAAAAGTATATACGCCCTTGCCGCTCCCTTTTTTAAAAATTGCCATTTTTTTACCCTACTTTATGTAATTCATGTCATGTATTCTGTACGATTTTTAAACAGTCGAGCTGATCCATTAGTGTAGCGTCGTTCTACCAGTTTGGCAAGAGCAGCGTTGCCTTCTTATATTTGGCTAGGTCCCAATGAAGATATTGCCACGTTGACATGGTTAAAGTTTCCAATTGCTGCTGATATGTGACTGACCCTGTCTGTCTCCGGATTATTCTTATGTTAATAAAGGTTTTTATTTCTCCAGTCAGTTTTTTGTTGTTTTATATTGTGATAAAAAAGGTAGGCCCAGACCCCAGACGGAGATGGCGGGATGAATTGGACACCTATTGCACAGATTAAATAATAGTTAGTAAAAAATAAATAAAATGTAAAGTCGCAATTTTCTTTTCAAATGAATTATTTGACTTTTTAATGCATTTTTTGTAAAATATACGTGAAGTCCATTTAACACAAACTTTACGACAATTAGGATAGCCGTTGCACGTATCTCTCCTGCACTCCACCAATCAATACCGCACCACGTTACGCCTTGTCAATACAACCTCTTTTTTTATTACAATAATTAAACATTTTGTATAACCGACTTCAATATAAATTATTAAGAATAACTCAAAAACGATTGGTCAGACCTAGATCATATGGGGCCACATGTGAAGAAGCAGCTTTAAAATCAAAAAAGAATCATCGAAATCGGTTAACCCAGTAAAAAGTTATGAGGTAACACACATAAAAAAACATACATTCGTATTGAGTACCGGCTCCTTTTTGAAGTCTGTAGAAAAGGTAAAGGAAGCCTGTCTCCCTACAGACAAACTATAACAAATATTGTGATATCTTTGAGGATATATTGAAAGATAGGTTCTTGGGTGCCAACCTCGTACGGACAGGGCTTTGTTGGACGATCTGTTAAGACATGCAGAGTTAATGAATGCAGATGTCTCAGAAACTTGTTTTACGCCAGCTTGTGGGGAGAAATATGGTCAGCAACAGACTTGTGAAAGGCAGGCTGCAAAGTTGTTAATAATAATGATAAAATGTACGATTTTTTATTACTACCCTCAGAAGTCAATTTTTTTTTCGGGTGCAGGCCTAGAGAGCACAGATCCTATAATGTTGTTGAAGCACTGTCAGAAAGGAATGGAATTTTTCTCGTGTTTCAGCTGTGTGCCTGGTAAGCTAGATATAAATAAACTGGTAGGTATAATAATAACAATGGTTTTAAAATAAATTTATAAATAAAAAGAATGCCTCGTAAGAAACAACCTGTATTCAAGCTTAAGCACATAGTGAGACCGTAAACTTATTCTAGATTATTTCTAAAACCTAATTAATATAAAAATGTAATAAATAATTTAGTAATACTAAATCTTGATTTCATTTAGAACAGTTGTGGAATTTCATACAACTCTTTTTAATTACAAGCGAGTTACTTAAGGTATGCGTTCTAAGAATATATTATATTGAAGCTGCCCATACAGGATAGTCAGGAAAAACAAACTGACGCAGAAATCTTTTACATAAGTTAAATACATTCCCAGACTGATTTCCATATTGCAGTTTTGTTTTCGTAGTATTACTTTCGAGGCTAAATGGAATGCTGTCATAATAAAAACGAAATCGAATTTAAATAATATTAGTTACAGTTAACTGATGTAAAGAATAAGATATTGTACATTTGTACATGTTAGTATAACAATTAGATGGCGACCTTTAATTACGTGAGACGATTTTGGAGATGTTGCTACCTTCCCACTCTCCCTGGTGAGATGTATCTCGACCTCTCCAAATCTCACGTGAGAATTTTTAAAATGTGTGTCTTTAGTGAAAATACTTTAATCTGTGCTTGATTGCGTTGAGTTTATTAAAAAAAAAAATCTTAATAATTTTAATATCTAATTTTTGGAGTTCGCATAACCGCGATAAATATTTTTGTGTAAGTTTTAGCCATATTTAACTTAATTATCACGAAAACTTTACTGTTTCTTGCGTAAGAAATATTAAGTGATATTTCCCGAGATCCTACCTCTCCCCCACGTGAGATAGGGTGATTTCCGACTCGAACCCCTTCCCGCTAAACACCTCATTATGTGTATTAATGGGCACCCCCTTAGCTATTTTTAGATACTAAGGCTTCTAAAGTAGGTATTCACATATTTTTTTTATTATTTCTAGACAAAACCCATACAGTTTAGTCAGATGAGTATTACAAAATTTTCCATAATATTGCATCACAACGGGGAGTGGTTTTTACGGCAACTGCTTAGCCCAAAAGACAGTCAATCACTAACAAATAGACAAAATAACTTGAGGTTTATATCACCAAATGTATATATATATTTCATTTTACATTTAATACACAAAGTCGCACCATTTTTATTTGTCAAAATTTACTTTAAATTGTTATATTAAAAAAAAACACGGAAGAATAAATAAGATTTAGCAACTTTGCGGTCAAGTTCCCGTCGAAACTGACAGTGAAATTTTTTTAAATTTTTGCACCACCAGAACCAAATATAAGAAATACATTTTGACGTTTCACATTAATCATCATTTCATTCCGCAGTAACTTTGTACAAGCGTACTCACATGATTTAAAATTACCTTTATAACCTTTTACGTAAATCCAAAAAATTATGAAGTCGTCAATATTTCATTGTAACATGTATAGTTTTTATCACTTATTTAAATTCGAATATTTAAAATAAAGCAAAATTTAAAAAATTAACCAGTATCAAATTTTTTCGTTGACGTTGTTTCAAAGATATTTCCTTAGGTACGTTTCCGTATTGTTTGGATGATTCAAATTTATGTTATTATTCACAATAATCTGTAAAAATATTCGAATAATTGAACTTTTACATTTATTTTTTATTTTTTTTGTTTATTTAAATTTTTATTTTTAGAGTTGCATAAATTATATGAACCATGAATTATATTTGGTGGAACATAAATAGCGTGTCAGTGTCACAAATTAGATAACCTAATTTGCCTACCAAACGTAGTAAATAAGGTTACCTTTCTCTAGCATTTTCATGTGGTGAAAAAGCATATTATATTGAAATGAATGCAGTTCTATTATGATTTGCTTTATTGATAACTTCATTTTCTAAACGTTGATTCCGACTGCCATACAAGGATTATTATTTTATTTTCAGAAAAGTACTACAATATGTGGTTACACTAGAAAATGAAGAACAATTTAAATAAAAATAAATAATTTATATATTCAAAGATTTCTATGTATACTACTAGACGGGCACTGCGGCCTTAATACATTGCGCACTAAGTTACGGTTAAATTTTCGTATTACCTATTTTGTTGTAAGTAGGTGAGAAATTTATATATTAATTCTCTAGGCTAGAACTAGAACGATGGTTTCGACAATCTAAAACAGATTTTTTAATGTGACTAAGAAAACGTTGTCATTATTTATGTACGCATTTTGTCAACGTAATTTTAGGTTAATATTGGATATGTATATAACTTTATTTCGTATTTGCTTAAAACAGTAACAATCGTAAATGATAATACAACTGCGTGGCATATAAACCGTGTTAACGTTATTGTCTTGAATTTCCGGTCTAGCAGTATACATGAAAGTATTTAATTATATTGTGTATTTTTTTGTATATTTTTTAAAACGTAGTTATAGAGTAGGCAATGTGAAGCGAGACGTCAGTTTGACAGGTCTGTATATATAGCACGCGCGCTCGTGTGTATGTATGTGTGCGTGTGTGTGTGCGCACACTAGCCGCACACGGGGCCCAGGTGCAGGCGCAGCGCGGCGTGCAGCGTGTGGTCGCGCGGCGGCTGCGCGGCGGGCGGCACGGCGTTGCGGTAGCGGTACTGCAGCGCCAGCACCGCCCCCGCCGCCGCGCCCGCTTGCGCCTCTCCGCTCGTCACCACCTGCAGCCGCAGCGCTAGTTTGTTCGACTTGCGCCACAGTATTATGCTGCGCGGACAATGATGTTTTATATTACTTTGTTTAAGCAAACACGTAACAATGTCATTGATAAAGATGTTGCAGAATAAGGTCCTAAGTGTGAGCCTTGAAGGGCCCCGGAGAGTGCGGGAAATCTATCAGATTTGTATCCATTAAGTAAAAAGTACTCTTGATAATTGATTATCAAGATATGAGGAGCATCAATTCAGCAGACTACCCGCAATTCCACAACGAGCTACTTAAATTATGAGTAGTCTGTGTAAAGAGTAATCTACTTTACGGAATGTCTTTCTTAAATCTGTATAAATTACATCTGTACAAATCCGAGAATTCCAATTGTTGAACGTGAAACTTGACTTCATAAAGAAATATCCAATCACCTGACTAAATGCTGTAGAATGTTTAGCTTGCAAATAGAATACTGGAAAGAAAAGTGACTCACTTTCCCTAGAACAGGAAGTTTTAATATATGGTGATAATTCACAATGCAAGTGGAATTACCATTATTATAAATCGGAACAATAATCGTTTTGAAATTTTACTAACGTATATTGAAGAATATTATATAAAAATTGAAGGAATCTGATCTGATCCTGCGTATTTTAATGCATTAAGATTTTTAAGAACCTGATTGGTTATAGGAATGTTATAGACTGAAGAAAACCGTTAGAAGACATTCTAAAGGGGAATGCCCAATTCTGGCCATGAAACGCCCAACAATTTGTATTTGTAAAAAAAATACATCTTTTTTATGGTAATTAATCGCGGTATTTATGTATCCAAAAAAGATTGCAATATTTTTGCACAAAAAAGTACCGAAAAGATAAAAAAGAAATTAGGTAAATCCGGAAGTCATTAGTTTGTGGATAAAATAAAAAGTGTTGCCAGTCACAAATCTCGTTAAAAATGTCGATTTTGTTTTTTCAATCGATTCTTTTTGGTGTCATTATTATAATGGTGATATTATATTTCGATAATTATTATGATGTTATGATAATTAAACAAGCGAAGTGCTAGTTGATTAACCATGAACTCTTTATACCATATCAAAAACGCTACTGCACATTTTAACTGTTATTCTTATCTGTTCTTAAAAATACATTTAAAATGGAATTTAAATAAATAAAACAAGACATATTTTAAAAGACGCGCAGATCTTAAAGCGAATCAAAGACTTTCTTTTTTATATATTATATTATTTTATATATATATATTCTTTTTTATGAAATTATAAATCGGATAAAAAATTCGCTATTTATTTATCGATTTTATGTCTGTTAATTGGCAACATCGAATCTGACAGCTGGGCCCATGTCATAATTATCAAAACTAAATAGTCATGAGTCGAATTCCTTTGCATTAGTGTTATTTTGTTTGTTTTCTCGCAGATTTGTAATCTAAACAACGAATAAGCTTTCTAAATGGACTCCGATAATTCTTCTCACCCTATTGACCACGGCTTGAAAATGAATCCCGCTGCCACTTCTTACGATAACCTCTGCACGAACTTGGACTCGATATCCACTGTTAACGATGACCCCAGCTTTCACGCCGGCCAGAGTTCTTCCCAGCTCTCAGTAACTCATTCAAGAGGACATTTACGGTGTATCAATTATAGTTTAAATGTCACGAAAATACGAAGTTATTTGTTGTTAAAAAGTGTTCTTGTGAAAATGAAAACCCTTTATATCTTAAAAATCCGGACTTTTTTTAAACCAATTCCTTAACCATTTCATTTTTTTAATTGCATATTATCATTTCCATATGCTTTTATATGTGGGCACCCATGGCCAAAGTGTCTATGAACGGTGGGCGTTCCCCTTTCATTGTTGATGGAATTCTTTATAAAAAGAAAAAAAAAAATTTTGATAAGAATTCTTTGTAAAAATTTCTGGACATTTCAATACGTTTTTTTTTAAAAGTATTGGATATAAATTTATCAAGAAGTTTTCTATAATTTATCAAAAGATTCTTGATTTTTTCTTTTTCTTGGATGGTTTTTAATACTATAGTGCCACAAATAAGTATGTACATCCCAGAACACTCAATAGTCCGAACCTATTTCTATTCGATGCTTTTACAGGTGCTACATTAAAATATTCTAATTTTTATTTTTAGTTCTTTACTCGCTAGTTATTTACTAGCTTTCAGTTTTAAAATTCATTTTAAATTAACTCTTCGATAAGCTCTAGACTTAAAAATTTAAACATATCATAACTGGAAACGTTGTAAAAATGGTCGCCATTTTGAATTATAATTATTTAGTAATTATTTGCTACTAGCAGATTTCCCCGTGTAGTGGCGGGTAAGAATACCCACTACCCCATATCTTCCCGTGGGTGTCGTAAGAGGCGACAAAGAGAAACTGAGACATAAGATGTTACAAAACGAAGTGCTAAAGTGTTTGACTGTACAAACACGCTACGATGGCTATCGGAGTACAGAACCAGAGTACATAGGCTGCACTAAAAGTATCGGGAATGGAATATTTCCACTGTTCCTGTCATATTAAAATCTTTTTAATTGAAAAGTCTTTGGTTTTAAAAATCGAATACCATTTATTTATTTAAAAAAAGATTCTCGATCTTGTCACAAGGTTTTGTCAAACTTGTTTAGTCGTTGAGAAAATGGAATTGACTCGAGAAAATTCAAGAGCGATGATTTATTATGACTTTCGAAGTGGTTTAACACAAAAACAGTGTGTTGACCGGATGATTTCTGCATTTGGTGATGAAGCCCCATTCAAAACCACAATTTATCGCTGGTTCGCTGAATTTCAACGTGGACGTGTCAAGCTCAGTGATGATCCCCGTTAAGGTCGTCCAAAAACTGCAGTCACCTAAGAAAACGTTGATGCTGTGCGTAAGCTGATTGAGGAAGATAGACATGTGACATACCGCGAAATTCAACTTTAGACATTGGCATGAGTCAAATACAAATAATCTTGCATGAACAATTAGGTGTAAAAAAAATGTTTTCCCGATGGATACCGCATTCGCTCTGTGAAGAGCAAAAAGCGGCTCGCGTTACTTGGTGCGTCAGAACTCTCGAAAGATTCCACGCAGGATCCTCAAATGCTGTATGCGAATCCTGGATATACGAGTACGAACCCGAAACAAAAAACCAGTCACGAGTTTGGGTGTTCGAAAATGACTTAAAGCCAACAAAAATTGTTCGTTCACGGAGTGTTGCAAAAAAAAAATGGTGGCCACGTTTGTCTCCAAAACCGGCCATGTTACGACTATTCCTCTTGAGGGACAAATAACGGTTAATGCAGAATGGTATGCTAGCATTTGTTTGCCACAGGTCGTGTCTGAAGTCCGTAAAGAGAACTGCAACCGCCGCATCATCCTCCATCACGACAATGTGAGTTCTCACAACGCACACAGAACAAAAGAGTTTTTAGAGCAAGAAAACATAGAATTATTAGACAATCCGCCATACAGCCCCGACCTAAGCCCTAATGATTTCTATACTTTCCCTAAAATAAAGAATAAATTGCGTGGACAGAGATTTTCATCACCTGAAGAAGCTGTGGAGGCCTACAAAACGGCCATTTTGGAGACCCCAACTTCCGAATGGAATGGTTGCTTCAATGATTCCATCGTATGGAAAAATGTGTCAAATTTCGCGGAGAATACTACGAAAAGCAATAAATACATTTTTAAATAGTAATGTTGTGTCACTTCCTTCATTCCCGAAATTTTCAGTGCCGCCCTCGTACGAAACCTATCCAACTGCAGAGAGGTGTAAGACAGGGTGACGTTATATCCCCGAAACTTTTCATCACTGCATTGGAAAACGTTTTCAAGCTACTGGACTGGAAAGGATTCGGTATTAACATCAACGGCGAGTACATCACTCAACTTAGATTTGCCGACGATATAGTCCTTATGACAGAATCCCTGGAAGACCTAAGCACGATGCTCAATAACCTCAATAGTGCCTTCCAAAAGGTTAGGTCTTAAGATGAACATGGACAAAACAAAGATCATGTCACAACTATGCCGGTAGTTGTTGGGAGCATTAAGCTCGAAGTTGTTGACGAGTATGTTTACCTAGGACAAATAGTCCGACTAGGTATATCCAACTTCTACCGAGAGGTTAATCGACGGATTTAACTCGGCTGGGCAGCGTTCGGGAAATTAAGAGACATCTTCTCGTCAGGTATACCTCTGAACTTGAAAACGAGACTGTACAACCAGTGCGTGTTGCCAGTGACGACTTATGGATATGATACGTGGTCCTTCACTGCTGGGCGTATGAGGAAGCTTAAGGTCGCTCAGCGAGCTATGGAGAGGGCTATGCTCAGGGTTTCTCTGAATGATAAACTTAGAAATGAGGATATCCGCAGTAGAACCAGAGTGACTGACATAGCCCAACGGATTTGTAAGATGAAGTGGCAATGGGCCGGCCATATAGCTCGAAAAACCGACAACCGATGGGAAAAAAGGTTCTCGAGTGGCAGCCTCGTATCGGTAGGCGAAGTGTATCCCCCACTAGATGAAGTGACAACCAGGTAAGACATGCAGGAAGTCGATTGATGCAGGTGGCTCAGGACCGTGCTTTGTGGCATTCCTTAAGCGAGGCCTATGTTTAGCAGTGGACTTGTGGACTTGAAGGGCTGTCATGACCCACCCAGGTGATATTTAGATTTAAGAAAATAAAAACCCATTTATTTCCGATTTCTAATTTTTATTTTAAAATACGTTAGTAAAATTTCAAAATGATTTCCGATTTATAAAAATGTTGCACTACCGTTGTGAATTATCACCATACATCAATACTTCCTGTTTTAAGGAAAGTGTTCACACCCAAACGTTGGTTTCAAGACTTGACGCCGGAGGGCGCTCGGTTCGATACAGCGCGTTCATAACCGGTTAGACGTGTGGGCGGTTAACGGGAGTTTTTGTTTGCCCGCGGCCCGCGTCCGGAGATTGCAGTCAGTTGGTTGCTACCGGCGACTGGGTCGAGTCGAACGGTTGCTAGAATACGTGCTGTCGAGAGCACGTCGTGAAGGCGTCCGGGAAACCTCCATTTTGAGAGTCGGTTTTGTTAGCAAATTGTTGCCACGACGAGGGTTTTTTGTTAAGTCTAGAATTAGAAGCCGGGCTAACAAATTGTTAGGAAGTTAACATTGATTGCGATCAACGTCGGAATTGTGCTAGAAATAATTGTTGCCACGCGAAACGGAAATGACCTTTGATCCGAACATTCGGTATTCGTGTTGTGTGTTACGCTTTGTAATAAACGAGTGTTAGTGGCGTCTGGAAATTAGTTAATTGTACGGTATAGTTAATAGACTGACAGAGTGAAGAAGAAAGAAAGTGACTGTTGGTGATGCCGCTGGAGATTACCACAATTTGGAGCGGTGCCGAAGTCCGGGCTGCTGCCGACTTCAACAGTCCAAGTCAGGTCTATCACAACCAACACCACAAAAGCACCACTATACTCAACACATACACACTTCCGGCCTGACCGAACCCTGAGACAGCAGTCACCTCATATACAGGTAAGTAATCTCTATTTGACCAGCCTCCCTATTAAATTGTAGTAGGATAAAACATTTTCCATATAGCTTAGTATTATAGGAAATTCTTCCATATGGCCATTAGCCCCGTCCCTCTGCTGCCCGTCGATGGGATTACTCATGGGCCCTAGTCCCGTCAATCTTTGTTGGGGCAGCTAGGGGCGTGTACATTTTGGTAGCATAGCGTGGTTGGATTGGTTTAATTTTGTGTCTAAAATCACGCCCGGCACTAATACGTAATAATAAAATTATTTTCCTTTGTTGCTTGCTTTTTCTGTTTGTTAGCGGGTAGATTGCAAAGCCGCGCCCGTAGGTTGAGCAAGCGGGAGTTTTGTTAAGGCGAGGTACTTACCGTAGTTTGTTAAGGCTAGGTACTTTGACTAGGTAGATAAGGTTATCACGTAATCGGATAATTTTGTTGATCGACGGTGGTGTGTACCTTTATTTGTATTTAACTTGGTTTGATCGTACTAGTGTTTGTTATTTGTTAATTTGACTTGTGTTTTTTTGTGCTAACTTGTATTTAATTTAATAAATAGTAATTTGGATTTAACTTGAGTTGATTACTAGTGTTTGTTATTTGTTAATTTGATTTGTGTTTTTTTTTGGGCATTAGTTTGTATTTAGTGATGCCGTCGCACAAGCAACCGACATTCCGCCTGCAAGCAGAGTTGCACTGGGCCGCGAACGCCCATATGTTGATAGGTCAACCTGATCGGGTTTATAGTTTAGGGAAGCGGCTCGAGCAGATCGATGCCCGAAGGGCTGTAGTGGAGGAGGCTTGCACAGAGCTTTTGGCCTCGGATGCGGAACAGGAAGTCCTAGACTCCTGCCTCGCGGACTACGAGAAATTTTTTTCGCTCACGGACGATTTGATCGAGGCGGGGGCCAAGTATGCCAATGAAGCACGTGAAGCTCGGCTGAGGGGCCTGTCCGAGTCTCCTCGGAAGCAACCTCAGCCGGAGCTGTTGGGACGACTCCCAACTCTGGACCTACCAAGGTTCTCCGGGGTGCTTTCCGAATGGCTGACCTTCGTTGGTCTTTTCGACAGCCTAGTGGACGCCCGGAGGGACTTGACCCCGAGCCAGAAGATGGCGTACCTCCTGGCCTCACTGGAGGGGGAGGCCCTGGGCGTCGTCGGCCACTTGAGATTGTCGGACGACGCTTGCCAGACTGCTCGGGACCTCATAGCCAGAAGATACGCCAACGTTCGGCGAATTGCGGACTAACATGTTAAGCAGCTTCTAAGCCTCCCGCTGCTTAGTGACCGGGCCAGGCTACGTCCAGACCTGGTGAATCCAGTCTTGGTGGTCTGTAATGCGTTGAGGCGGCTGGATTTACCAGTGGACGAATGGTCCTTTTTGTTGCTTGACATCGTGCTGTCCCGTCTACCTCTCGACCTTCGGATACATTTTGAGGAGAGGTACGGCGGGGACGGGGCCTCCTATATTCCGCCCTACAATGACCTGCTGCGGTTCTTAGAGGAGCAGTGCCGGCAGATTGAGAACGCGGCGGACACCGTTGACGACTTACGAGCCGTGCTCAGTGAGGCGGAATCCGCCGGGCAAGTCGTCTTCAACCCCCGCCCCCAGGCCTATCGGAGCTCCCGCGGGAGGGCGTCGCTCCCTACCATCTTACAGTGGCCTAGCGGCCAGGGAGGCGCCCCCCTGCTCCTATTGTCGAGCATCTGATCACCGGGTAACGTCGTGTCCGAAATTATTAAGTAAGCCGTCTCCGGCGAGGCAAACTATCGCGAGGGAGCGCCGCTGGTGCTACTCGTGTCTGGAAGGGCACCTCCAACGAGACTCGCCGCACCAGCGGCCCTGTCCGCATTGCCGGGGTGGTCACCATGCAATTTTGTGCCTAAGTGCGAACGGCGTCTCCTCTCGGGGCTCTGCGCGACCCTCGACCCCCACGGGCGGGGGCACTCAGCCACGCCCTCTGACGGGCGACGCTCGGCGCTCGCCGGCCGGCCACCGGGCCCCTAGGTTTGAAAGGGGTCCCTCCTCCGACCAGTCGGGGGGTAATTCCCCCAGGGGCGGGGGTGTCATCACACCCCTCAGCGTGTGGAGAGCAACTTCACGGCCACACAGCAAACCGCTAGACCCTTCTCACCCCCGTTAGCTGAGTGGCTGCGACTGCTGTACCACCGTCCCCCCTTTGATGGAGGCAGCCCTAGCTAGCTGCCACCTTAGCTCCCACCACGGCCGCTTCCACTGAGCCTTTGAGCCGTCAACAGTCCACTTGTCAAACTGTTCTATTGCCGACGGTCTCAGTGAAGGCGTACAACCCGAGTGGCGACTGTTAGCTGTTTGCGCTCTATGGGATTCGGGTTCACGCGGTGTGGCCTCCACTTGGTGGTGGGAAGATTAGGGCTCCCTGGAGCGTTGAATCAAGCTGTAAAGGAGTATTAGATTTGGTTTGGTCGAGCACTTGGTTAAAAATTCTTTAAATTAAAATTAAAATGCTTTGGGTTTTCCGCGAAATGTTTCATATTATGGCGGTTGTAATT
Source organism: Parnassius mnemosyne (assembly GCA_963668995.1). NCBI lineage: Eukaryota > Metazoa > Arthropoda > Insecta > Lepidoptera > Papilionidae > Parnassius > Parnassius mnemosyne. Next base: position 9,237,033 of record CAVLGL010000104.1, on the reverse strand, counting down.
AAAAAGGGTGAATTTAATATGCTCCTTGAATATGTGTGCATATGTTTTGTAAATATATTTGATCATTAGGTTTGCTTTGTTGAAAAGAAAATTGTAATTAAATAACAGTGTTTTCATATTTTTGTTGGCATTGTCGAAGATATTTACTTATAAAAAAAAAAAACTTTTTGGCTATCTCTTATGTTGGTCGTTTTGCTTAGTTTGTCTGTTTTGATCTATGCGCATCAAGAAATAAATTTATTACAGTTTGTTTTCAAGTTCTACATAGTAGGTTGAGTATTAATGCTCTTGAAATTTGGTTGAAATATAAGCATAGGACTACATATCTAAAACTAGCCTTTTAGATATGTAGTCCTATGCTTTTTTTTTCTAGTTGAGAGATTATCAGATTGAAATCAACTATTACACAATTAAGTAAAGTTATATAATACATGGCTTGAATAATCAATAATAGATTTTCACAGTAGGCATAAGCCTACTGTTTGAAAATCTATACTAAGGACTATCTGTGCGTTTCGTTTGGCTCTCCACAGACGACGTTCATGTGGAATTTGTGGGTGCTCTTTGCACTGAAGCTTAGGAGGCCACACTGGGCCGCTTCGTATCGCATCGCTGTTTGTGGACCTGATCCGGTCGGATTGCGGAGCGAATCATAGGGGCGCAGATAGGTGTTTGAAGGAGGTCGTCCGACTTCTGTCCAGGAACCTATTCCTATCGCAGCACATAAATAAGTCCTAACTTATTTATGTGCTGCGATGTCCAGGAAGGGCATCCAGTTGAGGTTCAACCCTCCGGCTTGCCCACGTGGGGGCTGTAATTTTGAGGCGGTGGTTAAGGTTGCAAGATCTGATGGGGTTCCTAAGGTGACCTAGTTTGGTGTAGGTTCGGTCTTGCAACTTGTCGTTGCGACCCTGTCCCGCTTGCCGGTTGCTCGCGGACATAAGTCCTTATGTCCGGGACGGGGGTTTGTTCACGCCCAAACGTTGGTTTCAAGACTTGACGCCGGAGGGCGCTCGGCTCGATACAGCGCGTTCATAACCGGTTAGACGTGTGGGCGGTTAACGGAAGTTTTTGTTTGCCAGCGGCCCGAGTCCGGAGATTGCAGTCAGTTGGTTGCTACCGGCGACTGGGTCGAGTCGAACGGTTGCTAGAATACGTGCTGTCGAGAGCACGTCGTGAAGTCGCCCGGGAAACCTCCATTTTGAGAGTCGGTTTTGTTAGCAAATTGTTGCCACGACGAGGGTTTTTTGTTAAGTCTAGAATTAGAAGCCGGGCTAACAAATTGTTAGGAAGTTAACATTGATTGCGATCAACGTCGGAATTGTGCTAGAAATAATTGTTGCCACGCGAAACGGAAGTGACCTTTGATCCGAACATTCGGTATTCGTGTTGTATGTTACGCTTTGTAATAAACGAGTGTTAGTGGCGTCTGGAAATTAGTTAATTGTACGGTATAGTTAATAGACTGACAGAGTGAAGAAGAAAGAAAGTGACTGTGGGTGACGCCGCTGGAGATTACCACAATTTGGAGCGGTGCCGAAGTCCGGGCTGCTGCCGACTTCAACAGTCCAGTCACAACCAACACCACAAAAACACCACTATACTCAACACATACACACCTTCGGCCTGACCGAGCCCTGAGACAGCAGTCGCCTCATATACAGGTAAGTAATCTCTATTTGACCAGCCTCCCCATTAAATTGTAGTAGGATAAACATTTTCCATATAGCTTAGTATTATAGGAAATTCTTCCATATGGCCATTACCCCCGTCCCTCTGCTGCCCGTCGATGGGATTACTCATGGGCCCTAGTCCCGTCAACCTATGTTGGGGCAGCTAGGGGCGTGTACAGAAAGTATTTGTTTCACTTTTCTTTCCAATATTCTATTTACAAGCTAAACATTCTACAGCATTTAGTCAGATGATTGGATATAGTTTTTAATGAAATCACGTTTCACGTTCGAAAATTTCGACTCTCGAATCTGTACAGATATAACTTATACAGATTTAAGAAAGGCAGAATGCCTTTCTTAAATCAACAAATTAGATTACAGACTGCTCTTTCACTTAGTAGCTCATAGTGTGTGGGAGTCTGCTGAACTAGTGCTCCTCATATCTTTGTAATAAACTCTCAAGAGTACTTATCGCTTAATGGACACAAAGGATCAAACTTAGGACCTTTATTCTTCAACATATTTATCAATGACATTGTTTCGTGTTTTCTTCATTTAAACGTTTACCGATACGCGGTAGACTTAAAAACATGATAGCCAAATGAAACTTACAAAGCTAAGTACTCTTGCAAGAGTATATAAATCTTCTGGTTGGTGTGATAAAAACCGTATGTAACTGAACGTCGAAAAAAGAGGCGTTTGAAACGGTGCTAACTCGGGACCACACGTCTTCAGTCTAATGGGATGAACTCCACGCCGGATGTGCAGTTTACACAGCGCTTGGTTCGCAAAGCACTCCTCTCCTTGAACGTCTAAAAGCCGAGCGGGCCTGATGGAGAAGTTCCTTTGAATTGACAGAAGTTCCTTTGAACAGCCTGGCGAGAGGCCTGAATGCACGGGTTCCCCAAGGAAGGCGAAGTACTTTTTCCGCCAATAATGCCTGTCTTTGCCCTGGCTATGACTCTTTTGAAGGACCTGGAGGCGGAATTATACTTCTTTTTAAGAGCGTTGGTGTTTATATCCCAGGACGTTGATGCATCAGCCCAGGCCTGGTAGTACGCCTTTTTTATAGAAGAGGGGCCAAACCACCATGCGGCTCACCTGATGGTAAGTGACTACCGCCACCCATGAATAACCGCAACACCAGGGGAATTGCAGTTGCTGGCCTTTTAGAAAGGTGAGCTCTTTTCTTGAAGGTCCCTAAGTTGTATCGGTCCGGAATAATCGCCGGTGGTAAACAATTCCACAGAGAAGTTGTAAGAGGAAGAAAACTCCTAGTAAAACGCACAGTCGTGGACCGCCAAGCATCCAGATAGTGAGGATGGTATCGTGAATTTTGACGCGATGTGCGTTCGTGAAATTTGGCGGCTGGAATTATTCCGAACAATTCCTCAGAGTGGTAAATTCGATAGAAAATGTCTTTGCATTTGCAACATCCCTACGCAGTGCCAGAGTATCGAGCCGATCAGAAAGAACTCGGTCGTCGACGATTCGAACCGCTCTGCGCTTGATGCGGTCAAGTGGAAGGAGCTGGCACTGTATTTCATGCGAGGCCGGATTAGTAGTTTGTAAAGTTGCAAGCGATGTGCCGGCATGAAATACTGTCTCGCTCTGCTGAGCACGCCAAGCTTTTTAGAGCCCAATTTGGCCTTCCCTTCCAAGTGACCAAGAAACTTCACAATATTCGATATGTCGACGCCGAGGATTCCGATGCTAGTTGAGGCAGCAAGGGGAGTGCCTTGAAACTGAGGAGATACGACAAAGGGGTACTTTTTAGCGGTAAACGCGCAAACTTGTGTCTTTTGGGGATTGAACTGGATTACATTTACATTTAGTCGCCCCCAATCCGAGACTTTGTTCAGCAAAGACTCGATTTGAGGCATAAGTTTGTCAGGGCACTCGGCGACGTTTTCCTGAGATATATTGGCACGGCCGGTATATAAGGCATCACCAGTGCTGTCGTCTGCATAGCAATGAATGTTGTTTGTAACATATCATTGATATGCAGGAGAAACAGCGTTGGTGATAGCACGCAGCCTTGTGGAATACCAGCGTTGATAGGCTTGAAATCAGAGCACGCACCGTCTACTACGACCTTGATGCTCCGATCAGCAAGGAAACTGGTGATCCATTTGCACAATTTCTCGGGAAGCCCATAGGAAGGAAGCTTCGAAAGAAGCGCTTTGTGCCAGACCCGATCGAAGGCCTTCGCTATGTCCAAACTAACGGCCAATGCCTCCCCCTTGGTCTCTACTGCCTTTACCCATCTATGAGTCAGGTAGACCAGAAGATCATCAGCTAATCGACCCCGACGAAAACCGTACTGGCGGTCACTAATCAGCTGGTGATCCTTCAGGTACCTCATGAGCTGGCAGTTTATAATGGATTCCATTATTTTGGAGAACAAAGAGGTGATGGCGATAGGCATGTAGTTGGACGGGTCAGAGCGGTCGCCTTTGTTAGGGATCGGGTGGACCAAAGCTGTCTTCCATGAATTCGGGACTACGCCTCGGGAGTAGGAGTACCGGAAAAGACGCGTTAAAACCGGTGCCAACTCCGGAGTACACGTCTTCAGCACAATGGGAGGGACTCCATCAGGCCTATTCGACTTGCTGACGTCCAGGGATAAGTGCTTTATGAACCGAGCGCTGTGTAAATCGCACATCCGGCATGGAACACTCACACCGCGGGATGGTCGGCATTGTGTTACCCCCGTCATCTAGATTCGAGTTGGACGCAAAGAGAGAGCTTAAACGGTCGGCTTTCTCCTTTGCGGCATGGGCCAGTGAGTCGTCCTCTTCGTGCAAAGATGGAAGAGATGGCTGACAGGAGTTCCATTGGACAGCCTTGGCGAGAGAAGACAAGAAGGAAGGCGAACTAGCTTCTCGCCAATTCTGCCGATATGCTCAGATCTTGTCTTGGCAATGATGCTTTTGAAGGCCCTGGAGGCGGAATTATACTTCTTTTTAAGAGTGCTGGTGTTTACATCCCGAGACGTTGATGCGTCAGCCCAGGCCCGGTAGCACTCCTGCTTATAGCGTGATGCTATTTTACAGGAGCGACCAAACCATGGCTGGGATCTGCCTTCGACGGGCACCACAGGCGATGGAATAGAAAGTTCCATACCCTGAAGAACCACATCAGCAACAGAATCGGCAACAACGCTGGGATCTTCCGGCGAGAAGCAAACCCACCCCCAAGGGTAGGATGCAAAAAAAGACCACATCCCGTCCCAATCGGCCGACCTATAGTGCCAAACACGGCGTCAAGCTGCGTATCGCAACTGCGATGGGAGCGTGAGTGCCACCGTACTCCGGATCAGACAATGGTCCGAAGAGCCCAGAGGGCCATCGACGGAGACCAGATATCCGTCCTGATGAAAGGTCAGCAGAAGGTCCAACAGGGAAGGTACATGATCCTCCACATCTGGGATCCGCGTAGGCGAAGTAACCAGTTGTGTTAGACCATATGCCAAGGCAAAGTCATAGACAGATCTACCCGCATGAACGGTTAAACGGGAACCAAGCCATTCAGCGTGGTGGGCGTTAGAATCACCGAGTATCACGATCTCTGCGGACCTGTTGTAGCACGGAGTCTGCAGCCATTTGGACGTGGTCGATGAGTTGGTCTGTGTCGACATTGCCGCTATGGTATGAGGCACCCGCAGAAGCGGGAATGGTCGTCGCTGTCTAGCCATAGCCATAGGAAGGACAGGTCCGTACCTTCACGACTGCCGAGGCGTCGAAAACAGATGTCCTCTCTGACGTATACGCAAACTCCAGTCCGGGGCACAAAGGAGTGTTCTAATTTGTACCCCGGGTAGGAGAGATATGAAGTATCACTATCAGCCGGAGAGGACACCTGAGTCTCGGTTAAAAAGAGCAAGGCCGGCCTCACCGCCTCTAGATGGTATGATTCTGTGAGGTCGTGGTACCACCCCGGTTCGAGCCGGCCCATCCGTGCGACAGCAAAAGCGTGGATCTACCACTGTTCTAAGCCTGCTTATAGCGTGATGCTTTTTTACTGGAGCTAACTAAACCATGGCTGGGATGTGGCACCACAGAAGATGAAATAAAAAGTTCCATACCCTAGAGTACCACATCAGCAACAGAATCAGCAACAACGTTGGGATCGTCCGGTGAGAAGCAAACCCAAGGGTAGGATGCAAAAAACGACCGCATCCTATCCCAATCGGCCGACCTATAGTGTCAAACACGGCGGCAGCCTGCAGAATGCAACCGCGACTGGTACCACATTCCGGACTAGACAATTTTCCGCGGAGCCAAGACCTGATATCCCTCCGGATGAGAGGTCAGCAGAAGATCCAACAGGGAAGGTGCCTGATCCTTCACCTCTGGAATCCGCGTAGGTGAAGCAACCAGTTGTGTCAGATCATATGCTAAAGTCATAAACAGATCTCCCAGCATGATCGATTAAACGTGAACCAAGCCATTTGGCGTGGTGGACGTTAAAATCGCCAACGATCGTCACGATCTTTGCGGATGGGATCTTCTGTAGCAAGGAATCTGTAGCCATTTTGACGTGTTCGATGAGTCAGTCTGTGCCGACTAAACCGCAATGGGACCTAGAGGCACCCGACGTCGTTATGGGCATCAGGCGTCGAGAACAGATGTCCTCTTTGACGTATACGTAAATTCCAGCCCCGTATTCCAATTTGTACCCCGGGTAGGAGAGCTCCGAAGTATCAGGTGGAGAGGACACCTGTGTCTCGGTCAGAAAGAGTAAGGCCGCCATCGCCGTCTTCAGATAGTTTAAGTTCGACTAAAGTCCCCTTATGTTGCAGAAATTCACGAATAGCGTGGCAGGAACCATGATGAGGACAACATTTAGTTTTTAATCCTAGAATATTGTTACTTATTATATTATAATGTATGGATTGTTAGTTTTCTCAAAAAAAAAAGAAAGTTCAATACAGTTGACTTTTGAAAATATTAAGAAGTTGACATCCTGGTGGAAATCCATCACAAGGATATCAGCACCAAGTGACAGAATTTGCGCATGTACACTTTGCAGATTAACTAATCAATCAATCACGTGAAAGAATGTTCACCGTACTCACCCCGCGCCCCGGTACTACACGAAAGAGACGAATAAATCGCTAACTCTATGACTGATGAACTCATGAATCGTCATTGACAGCGATAGGAAGATGTGAGGATTTAACAGTTTTGTCGCTGATGTGGCAATTCAATAGTTTCTTCTCATGTAAAATTGAAGTGACATGCGAACTAACATGTCTACTACTGCCTAACTACTGCAGCCAATGAAATCTCGAACCAACTTCAAACAATGACGGCTACAAATGTGTTCGTCACCTTTGAGAATTAATATAGAATAGCTTACAGCCTGTAATTATACTGGCTCTCTGCTTTAAAATATTCTAATTCTTTACGTGTTAGAGCAATGCTGCAGCTATATTAGTAGTATAGTTGTAGTACGAATGGGTCGGCTCGACCGGGGAAGGTCCACGCTCTCACAGGATACCAGCGTAAAATAGCAGCTTAACGCTGCTGTGTTTCGTATGCTGAGTGTACAGAACTGGAGACCCTTTTTACTGGAAAAGAGCCAAAAAAAAATGCAGATGCGTTGTCACCCGTGAGGACTAAGATGGAATATCTTAGTCCTCACGGGTGACAACGCATCTGCATTTTGATTTGTAATCGAGGATAGATGTAGATGTCTATGTGCCGCAGACGTGGTCCTTCACTGCTGGCCGGATGAGGAAGCTCAAAGTCGCTCAGCGAGCTATGGAGAGGGCTATGCTCGGAGTTTCTCTGCGTGATAAACTTAGAAATGAGGATATCCGCAGTAGAACCAGAGTGACCGACATAGCCCAACGGATTAGTAAGCTGAAGTGGTAATGGGCCAGCCATATAGCTCGAAGAACCGACAACCGATGGGAAAAAAAGGTTCTCGAGTGGCGGCCTCGTACCGGACAAACGAAGTGTAGGGCGTCCCCCCACTAGATGGAGTGACGACCTGGTAAGATATGAAGGAAGTCGATGGATGTAGGTGGCTCAGGACCGTGCTTTGTGGCATTCTTTGGGGGAGGGCTATGTTCAGCAGTGGACTTGTGAAGGGCTGTAATGATGATGATGATGATGATGATGGGCCGCAGCAAGCACTTAACATCAGGTGGACTGTGTGCTCGTTTGTCACTCTTATCCTATATAAAAAAAAATTAGTACTTTACTATACCCGTCAGACCGAAACATAGTATTGCACGCATTGCTCTTTGAGAGGGTTGTAAAAGGATTATACCCAGACGGACTCCTAGACAGAAAAGATGATGCGGATTTTAAAATGATGCTGGTTTTTAAAAATTGTTGTTAAATATATCTAGTAATTTTCTTTTGTTTTTTCAACGTTAGGATTTTCCGACACAATAGGATTTTCTCTTGTATCGTGGAGGCATTTTACATACATTAATTGAACAAAGACCAACATTCAGACTCGGAACAATTACATGTAGGCGGTACAAATACTTGTTCGGTGCGAGATTCGAACCAGCGGCGCTCATCGCCACAACTCATTGCTAAGTCACTGCGCCACGGGACTGTATAACCATCAAAGAAGTCCTACCACTTGGAATAAAGGTTTTTAAAATTGTCGTTGAGGATATTTAGTAATTATGGGAGCACTTACTCGTTGGCGTCGTGTGTGGCATCGTCGTCGTATTCGGCTGCATCGTCGCGCTGAGCCAACGTCAGCGTCACATCCGGTATCGTGATGCGACATTCGGTCAATAAAATGGGTTTCCGTTTTACCGTCTCGTACCAGGACGTGTCCTGTGAAACAGGTTTTTTTTTAAACTCAATAAGACGAAAAAGAGACACTAAAACAAATACATCTATAGTATTTAGCCTACGAGAGAATGACATAGAATATTATATTAAATTTGTCGTACTTAGGCCATCTAGCGTCTATTTTACGTACCACCTTGAGAGTCAATCAAGTTTTGTTCGATAAAATAACTTTACCTTTAGAATGAAGTAGATGGCGCTATTACAAAGCAATTTTACTCGAAAGAAAATATTCTTTTGATTTATTACACTAAAATTTTGGCTCCAAACGTCTAAAAATAAGTGGATTGTAACATTTATTAGCTATAAAATTGAACTTTTATCTTATATTTTATGGCACTACCGTGTGTAAACTTGACACATGTTTTTTTTTAAAGTAGCGGCGAGAAGAAACAAACAGTTCATCTGATGGTAAGTAAATTATGTGGCCTATAGACACCTACATCATCTCTTAAAACCAAAATGCAGATGTGTTTTCATCCTTGTGAACTGGTTCTTGCCACTAGGCACTAGGATGATGGTTGTCTGTGCGAGCATGATCCTTTTTCGATTGAGCTGACCCATGTGATGTAGCCATAATTTGCTTCAGTGTGGGTTTGCACCATGTGGAAAAGTTTCGTAAGTTAATTTAAGTCTTCCTAATGCGCTCTCTACACTCGCGCGCGATTCACGCCGTGAATTAGATGACCCTCCACACTCGCAAAGTTTCGTAGTTTCGTTCGCGGTCTCAAGGACAATAGACGACGATGTGGCTGTTGCTGTGACGCTATCTGATATACCGCACTACAATTATCTTTACATAACAAAGAGATGGTAACACCCAATCGGTGTTAGCTCAAGTTTATTACTCCACGACATGGTACTCATTCTTTCAAAAATTAAATAAAATAAATACACAAGACCACCCCCGACTACGTTTCGTGCGCTACTGCGAAAATCCGCGAGCGTTCGTTGTGTGTGCAACCAAGTGCGAACCCTTTATCACGGGATAACAACCGACATCGATCGGGCAACGGCGCGAAGCGCGGACACGATGCCGCGAAACCATCTACACTCGCGTATGACGGCTTTCGCGGGCGTTCGCGCCGCGAGTATAAAGAGTGCATAACATCATATTGTAGACATTACAGCTAAACTCATAAGTATTACCTTTTCTAAATTTAGTGATTTTTCCAGAGATTTCTCGATGCTTTTTGGTTCATCTACCCTCTCTTCAGGCTCTGGTATATCTTCCGGCTGCATTAAACGTATTTGCATTTCATGACCTGTTGGATTGGTCAGCTTCAAAAGCAAGGCTGATGTGCAGCCTGGTTTGATCGGCTCGTAGGAAATTATCTTAACTTCTGGAACATGGTAGCTGCCATAAAAATAAAACTACAAATCAGAAATTTATCCAGTTAAACTTAAGTAATTTATTTTATATTGCTGCGCGCCACCATTAGTGACTGGTACATGGCGACACTAGTTAGAGTAGCAGAACTAGGAGAGTCAAGATCCTTCTAGAAATTTCTATGGAAGAACTTTCTAGAACTTGTCATCTAGTCAATCGGGACCGATATGTACACGAACATTCTAGATGTTTCTACAGTAGAAGATTCTGGAACTATCTGAGGCCCTATACAATATGTAACAGAAACCCTGTGGTTCCCGTTAAGTACGTTATCAGGATCATTATTCAAACCTATAGAAATAAATTATTTTTAAAAACTCTTAACAATATTTTTTTATTTTATTTAAAAATAAATAATTGTATGCAAATTGTATGTGGTTTTATTACCTCTGCATTGTCTGGGGAGTAAGAGGATTGTCAAAGACCCCGCTTTATTTAGCTTTAGCGTCGGCTAGTCTCAGTAAGAGGTAATAAAACCACATAAAATGAAAAAAAAAATATTTTTTAATAAATTAAAAAAATATATATGCTCGAGATTTTTAAAAAAAAGTTATTTCTATAGGTTTGAATATTGATCCTGATAACGTACTTAACGGGAACCACAGGGTTTTTGTTACATGTTGTATAAGCCGGTATAGACCGCGACTGGGGTCGGTATTGAGTTGGCGATACAAGCGAATACTTCGAAGTGATCACTAGCACAATTGTGTTTTGTTATTAGTGTGATTTTAAGTTGTAATTAGTGGTCTGTAATTAAAGTGTCAATTCTAGTAATTCAATCGGCAGTTTTTAATTGTCTCGAACCCCAAGCTCGTAACAATATAAAATATAAAGCAATGCCTGCCAATACAATCTTATGACTGTTCAAAAGACATTAACACCTTAAAATGAAATTTAAACCATGCATTATATATCCCCTGGGAATGAAGTGATTGCTATGTTTCTATATGTTTTAATACTAATTGTATAATATATTATATTGTAAATCTAGAATTTAAAGTCTCGCTGGGGTTTTGCTGGTTCTTTTCAGGACAGAGGTTTTATCTTAAATGAAGATCTCATATCTTGAATAAGTATCTATAATGAATAAAAATTATTCTATTCTACTCTGAGATAAATGCTCCCAATTATTAATTAATTTAGTTTCATAGTGTAATAATGAAGAAACTTTATTAACTACATATAAACATCACTTACAAAGCAAGCAGCTCTATTTTGAACTTGATAGAGCCAGGGTTGTATTCGGGTTTGGTGAGATTATGATCACAGACTCGACACCGCTGGCTGCGCTTCACACTTAGCAGTTTTGCAATAGGGTGTAGACGTGATACGTGTGTCGGTTGCCACTCGGGGGAGGCCAGTCGCTGCGGCATACTTGTGACTGCAATCAATAACAATTTTTCTATAGAATATAGGTGACACATAAGCACACAGTCTACCTGATGGCAAGTGGATGTGTGGCCCATAAAAATCTAAAATTATCCTCGATACGAATCAAAATGCAGATACATTGTCATCCTTGAGGACTAAGATTGCTTCCAGTAAAAATCGTCCAGTTCTCTACTCTCACCATACGAAAACTGCTATTTTACGCTGGTATTCTATGAAAGCGTTGTTCTTCCCACGTGGAGCCTACCCACAACAACCATTATATAGCTGCAGCATGGTTCTACCACATATTTGAATGTAACTGATATGTTAACAAAATAATGTTTCAGTTTTTGGAGGATGTGAGGTGATATTAATACATATAATGCATTTAACATTATTATTACCTTTTTCAAATCCTGATTTATATGTGGTAGAGTTACGCTGTAATTACGTAGTTGAGTGACAATCCAGCTCATATCGTTTCGACCAGGGTAGGAGGATACGAAACACGTCAGCATGTATGGTAAGTGATGAGAACCGGAGACCTTGTTAACTGGTAACAAGGCGTTTCCCATAAGTCCTCAGGGGTGAGAAAATATACATATACATACATAAACACTCACGCCTGTCACCCAGAGGGGTAGGCAGAGACTACGGACTTCCATTTGGCGCGATCCTGACACACCTCTCACGCCTCTTTTACATCCATATATCTACGCATACACGCTCGTCGGTTAAGAGTACTCCTAATCTGGCCCATTTTTAATGTATCGCCGATTTGGTCGATAAACCTTCGTCTAGGGCGGCTCGCGTTCGTAGGCTTCGACCACCTAATCCTAGGCCCACCCTACACGTGTCCCCCGGGTGGTGCTAAACGAGCGACAAAGTCGAAACGACAGACTCGGCTTCTCGCCGTATGGTAGCGGCGTAAAATCTACCACCCCTTAGTTCGCACCATGAGCCAAAAGAAGAAAATATATGTGTTTTATTTATTAATCAAGGATAGATGTGGGTGGGAGTCCCAGCAACTATTTATTAAGTAGACTGTGTGCTCATTAGTTAAAACGTTGCTGTAAATCACTACTCCATGGAAATCAGGTTCGGCATTATGTATGGATATTCTACCATCCGTAGGTCAACAGGGTGCACCACATGTAGGAGTGTTGACTGCAATTTGGAGATAAAGGTTGTCCACCCGAGTGGGTGGGTAGAACTCACGTAATGATATAGTAAGTCTGGCAAGCTATGAGGGCATTTTTAATGAGGCCTATAAATCTTCCGCTCACCAGATGTCGCTAGTGTAGTGTAAAACTTGTGCTAGTGTAAAACTTCACCTCAGTCCTACTGAGGTGAAATTTTTGTTACCCAATGTCAGTTAATTCAGAATTTCGTTTTAAAAATAATAATTTATCATTTTCTAGAGTATAATATTAATACACAAAACAATGCCTCAGTGGTTTGATTTTTAATTTTTTGTTCATTCTAACTTTTTTTAATTTTTCTACTTTTAGCTATATCCATAGTTTGGTTTATTCATTTCTAATCTAATTATCTAATTAATATAAAATATAACTAACAATATAGAAAGAAGCATTAAGAAGCTATCTTCTTAATGTTTCTTTCTTAATCTGTCAAATATTTCACCTCATTGCAAAGTGGCGACGCCCTGGTGACAGAAAAAGTCGTGGATGCCCAGTCATTAATTTGACATTTTTGCTTGGTCAAAACTAAGAGACAAAGTTGAGTGATGTGTACCAGTTACTATAATCAAGGCACATAGTATTTTTTGTATGGCTCATAGTATTAAAAAATCGTTAGTGCCTAAAAAAGAATTAACTATAAGTTCAATTTTAATGTGAATGTAAAAATTGGCTCACATAACGTTTATTGCTTTAAGTTTTTATAGCTGGTTAAGACAATCTGTATTATATACTATGTCTGGCAAGCTTTAAAGACATATTAACCGACTTCAAAAAAAGGAGGAGGTACTCAATTCGACTGTATATTTTTTGTGTGTTACCTCAGAACTTTTTTCTAGGTTAGGTTAGGTTAACCGATTTTGATGATTCTATATTATTTGAATGCTGGTGCTTCTCACGTGGTCCCTTATAAATTCTATCAAGACCTAAGCAGTAGTTTTTGAGTTATCCTTAATAATGCACATTTAATTGGCTTCGACTAAATTGATGATGTTTTCATTTTATTTATATTTAAGTCGGTTGTATAAAATTTTTAATTTTAGAACTTGTTAATCGTAAGAACTGACAATTTTTGGTGAAAACCCACAGGACAAAGTGAAGTGATCGGTGACCCCGCAACCACTCTTAGTTACTAGATCAATTTTAATGTAAAATTTTGTTCACAAAGGTTGCCCGTTGTTGAGATATGTACTTTGATTTAAATTAAGCTCCTTGGTGTAAAACTCCTCTGGTAATTCTTCAACTTCTTCAGAGGCTTGACTGGGTGTGAAGCTGGCGATGGCTGAAGAAGAGCTCTCACTGGAAGGTAAACCAGCGATGTTCCTCGCCATTGCTCCAGTCAGACCGGTTTTGTCCTGTAGATGAAAAGTGTAAATACATATATCATGTATCATTATATTATTAGCTACAGTTTATGTTTCGTTTAAATCCACAACAAACAACTAAGTTCCCACAAAGATTGTAAACTATGAAAGCAGGTCACAAAACAGTCAGACAATCTACTGTATGTCAACGAAGATACACCAACAGTTTTTGCAACACTGGTTTCAGTTTCTAGCATTTGACTTTTATATTCTTTTTTGGGTCAATATATAAACAAATCTATACAAATAAAATGTAATCCTGCTTTTAGTTTCATAAAAATTTTATTTTTTTTGGTAATTTTAACAGTGGTAGAGCCAAGCAGCAGCTTTTGCTGTCGCACGGATGGGCCGGCTCGAAACGGCATGGTTACACGACCTCACAGAAAACCAGCGTGAAGTAGAGATTTACCTCTGCGTTTCGCTCGGTGAGTGCAGGTGGCCGGAGGCCCTTTTTATTGGAAATGAGGCATTCCATCTTAGTCCTCACGGGTGACAACGCATCTACATTTTGATTTGTAATAGAGGATAGATGTAGATGTCTATGGGCCGCAGCAACCACTTACCATCAGGTGGACTGTGTGCTCGTTTGTCACCCTTATCCTATAAAAAAAATCTACTTGTTTAATATCTATTTATAAAAAAAAAAATCATACAGCTTATTATCCCAATAAGTTAGCATTAATATTTTGAAAGATGTGAAGATTTTAGTTACCGACCCATTTTTGTGGCTTACATATATATATATATAGATAAATACTAAAATATTTTTTGATAAAATAGGATGTTAATAGACCTGCCGCAGAAAAACACAAAAACTCTCCGATCACACTGTCAATGGCTCTTATGGATGTTAGACGGGAAATGAAACTGTAGTGTTCAGCGGATTTGACAGCATACAGGCAACTGAACAGACAGATCTCCAATTGCATGCAGCGGGACTTACACAACTTCAATACAGCTCGTATTGAAGAAGCGATCGAGCGGAACCAGGGCTCCAAAGTCATTGCCAGAGATCTTACTGCCAGAGAGCCAGAATGTGGCAGCATCGTTTCCTGGGCACCGGAGATTTTCAGTGAGATTGAGAGGTTCCACACGCAAGTATAAGTAACGTCCGTTCAGAGGTGTCAAGTTGACTGTCGGTACAGGGCGACTACATCACTCACCTTCGATTTGCCGATGATGAAGTCCTTATGGCAGAATCGCTGAGGATGCTCAATGACCTCGATAGTGCCTCGCAACGCATAGGTCTTAAGATGAACATGGACAAAACAAAGATCATGTATATATGTCACACCTATGCAGGCAGTTGTTGGGAGCACTAAGCTCGAAGAAACGACGGATTCAACTCGGCTGGACAGCGTTCGGAAACCTACGAACACTTCTCCTCGTCAGGTATACCTCTGAACTTGAAAACGAGGTTGTACAATCAGTGCGTGTTGCCAGTGATGACCAAATGACTTGAGACGCGATCTTTCATTGCTGGCCGCATGAGGAAGCCCAAGGTCACTCAGTGAGCTATGCAGAGTACTATGCTTAGGGTTTCCCTGCGTGATAAACTTAAAAATGAGGATATCCGCAATACAACAAGAGTGACCGACATAGCCGGACATAACGGATTAGTAAGCTGAAGTGGCAATGGGCCGGCCATAAGGCTCGAAGAACCGACAACCGATGGGGAAAGAAGGTTCTCGAGTGGCAGCCTCGTACTGATAAGCGAAGTGTAGGGCGGCCCCCCACTAGATGGAGTGACGACCTGGTAAGACATGCAGGAAGTCGATGGATGCACGTGGCTCAGGACAGTGCTTTATGGGGGGATTCCTTGGGGGAGGCCTATATTAAGCAGTGGACAGGTAAAGAACTGTAAAGTGGATGATGATGAAAATAAGAGGTTGCTTGTATGATTAAAATAAAGTAAATGATTGTTTTTTTCAATACTAACAGTCAATGTAATGTATTTTCCTCTAATTGCAAACTTCTTCCGCTCTCTATCCAACTTTTCTTGCTTCTCTTGTTGTGCTATAGCTTTATAGTAATCTAGAAGCTGATTGACACGAGTTGCATATGGATTAGCCCTTTCTGGCCAGCCACCAGATGCTAAAAGACAAAAGTTAGATTAGATTACATTACAATGGGCTATTTGCAGCAACTCCTCATTTAAACGCGTATTTTGCATGCGGGCAGGAAAAGACAAAAGCTTATATACGCATACGCACCTCCGACAAAATAGGGTTACAACTCGAAAAAGTCGAATTTTGAATTAAATATACAAAAATAGGTACTTAAAATATTACTAACTATCTTCTCCAAAATGGTTTCACCTGTAACTCTAAAACTCGCCACTAGATGAAGTTGTAACGGTACATGACTATAGCATTTTGACTCCAGAATTATCGCTATTAGTGTTACATTTAGTGTTATGAAAGGTAGACGTGCATTTGTTGAGACAAGAAGTGTTACAAATCAAAATATAACAGTGTTTTAGACGCGTAAAATCTTTATGCTTACATAAATTTTTCTAATGAACAGTTACAAGTCAAATTATTACAGTTTATTGTTATAGAATTGAATCAAACTAGCTCAATATTTCTATAATAAAGTGATATATTATGTATAGTATCAATATTTTGGTTTCGATTTATTGTAATATTGTTATACATTTCTCGTAGTAACAGTATTTTTCCAAAAAAATAAAAATGCTATTTTTTGTCTGAATATTTTCGATTTGTAACCTTGTTTTATAAGTTTATTAGTTTTCGAAAAAAAGATTAAAAAAAGTAAAAAAAAAAGAAAAAAGTATTTTATAAATATTTGCCGTGATTCTAGTTTATAATTCTATGTAGACTTTTAGAATTCTATGACGTAAGTAGTGTAGTTGTACCACTTCTAGACCACCTGAGTCAGACGTGGTTCAACGACGTTCGTCGACGCTCGATCCTAAAAAAAAAAAAAAAAGGTTTTGGCATGCTCTGATCACGAATCCGCGGTCCATTTTTGTGTAGAATGCACGGTTCCGGAGATGTGTAGATCAATTAGCTAATATCTAATTGATATCCGGTAAGGGCCTCCACCGTCATTAGCGTCCCATTGTTCCTATTTCTATTGTTCTATTGTTCCTTAATCACCTTCATTGCAGCGTGTGCGTCGACTATATCAGTGCTATTGTTTATTATAATTCTTTGTTTATACAACGCTAATCTGAATCATCAATAAAACACATTACATAATTTTGTTACAATTTTTATTTATAAAATACAAAATCTTATTAATTATTATCTATAAAATAGGAGCGAAACATCTCATCCACTAAAATATCGTTGTACAATGTGTTCCTTGTAAATATACTCGTAAAACTATGTATTGAACATCCTTGAAACTTGTTAGCAATATTCGCCACAAACTGAAGTCCACTCATTCTGAATCCTATCAACATTCCAGTTCCATCTTTTACAATTCCTTTTTAAAAACTCTAGATGATATCGTACAGGTGATCGTCCATATGAATCAAAATATTGACCGACGTCATTCGTATCGATATATAAAGCTACCCAATGTGACCCTGGTTTATCATCTGTATCCAAATTACATATTATATACGTTGGTACGTGGGTATACATAGGCAGTCTATTAGCTGCATAAACATTATTTTCTAGACTGGGGTGAATCTTTTTCAGATGTTGTTGTACATCTAGTGTATCCATGATATTACTGCTATTAGTAGATTATTACAGTACCTAGCTACTCAATGAATAACATAGGAATGGTCAATTATAGTGATTTCTACATATTAAATTGCATTTTTGTGATATACAAATCGTACTTGAGTCATTGATCACCAAACAAAACACAATACGAAGAAATGTTGAGATAGGCAACGGAAATGTGAGATAAACTGATATGTTTCTAAATATTAAATTGCATTTTTGTGTTATACAAATCGTACTTGAGTCATTGATCACCAAACAAAACACAATACGAAGAAATGTTGAGATAGGCAACGGAAATGTGAGATAAACTGGTTGACGCATAAAGTAATTATCAACTCATTACGGAAATACTTTAGATTAGAATTTTTACGTACTGGTGGTATATAAGACCAACAAATGCAGTCATCGAGTTAGTGTACGGTCGTTTGGCTACAGTGGATCTATCAATAGTACATTTGTGTTACTTCAATACACCAAAGGCTATGGATGTAAGTGTTTATTCTATTGACTAAATTACTTTTTTTCTGTTATTTTCATGTGTGTGTATTATTTTATTTAAATATTGTGTATGTATATGATTAAGCCGTGGTAACTCAGATGGTTAGCGCTAGCTGTAAATTTCACAGTACGCGACCCGGGTTCGATCCCCGCCAGCACCAATTAAATTGTTAATAGCAATTTTAAGTGCTTATTACCACGTGCTTGGTGGTGAAGGAAAACATCGTGAGGAAACCTGCATGTCTGAGAAAATTTCGAAGGCATGTGAAGTTCGCCAACACACATTGAGGGAGCGCGGCGGACATTTCCTTGCTCTAAAACCCTCTCAGAAATGAGAGGAGGCCTATGTTCAGCAGTGGACTTTAATAGGCTGTAACTTTAACTTTTTTAACTTTTATGATTAAGTGTTAACAAATTGATATTAACATGATAACTGTGTTGTTGCAGAAATCATTGAGCTTCGATGAAGATACCTATAAACAGTATTACTACTCGCCACTCTCCCCTCAAGAAGAGAGTGATAACCT
Organism: Parnassius mnemosyne; assembly: GCA_963668995.1. NCBI lineage: Eukaryota > Metazoa > Arthropoda > Insecta > Lepidoptera > Papilionidae > Parnassius > Parnassius mnemosyne. The sequence goes on along the minus strand of CAVLGL010000104.1, from coordinate 9,218,483 downwards.
CGTCATTAATAATAACACATGCGATGGTGGAAAAAGAAAATCGCAATCGATTGATCATTTTTTTGAAGCTGAATCAAAAATAAAAAAGAGGAAGGGAAAACTTCAGTGAAGTGTGCACCAGTGCTTTTTTCTCCACAATCATGGAAGAGAATACGGAACTATTCAATAGCGAATTAAATCAGGAGTTGTCTAAAGTTTGTGAAGAAATGGAGAGGGGTCAACTGTTCGATTCGTCATACGATGATGAGTTGTATCATCACTGTGCGATGGTTGAAACACAGTTTAAGTATGTAAAATAAACATTCATTTCGATCATAATTTACATATTGTCTTATACAGTTTTTAATAAATTTAAACATTTTAGCAGTCAACCACTACAACTTGGAAGAGGAACGAAGCGAACGTGCAGCAAAGAATCCAAGATCATCAAAAAACCAACCACGGAAGCAGAAGCGCATACCTCTGCAGGGAACAGTATCAGTAACGATGATCAAGTGGAATGTCCAACGTGCCATATATTTATCAAGAAACGGTATTTAGCTAATCATTTTAAAAGTAATGTTCATAAAAATAATCTTTTAAATTCACATAATTCTTTATCAAACGTTAGTGTTATTGAATCTGCTTTTGGAAATAGGATTTTAACTTATAAAATCAAGAGTAGAGTAGATCGTTCGACATGGGTAAATTTTGAAACTCCTGAACTATTTTTAAATTCTATTAAAGATGATATTTTATTTTTATTACAAGAGTGTATTCATCAACACATAATTTTTAAGGTAAACTTCATATTGCATGCTGATTTTGTTCAACAAACTAAAGATATTCATGATACGTTCGATTTTCAAACGCTTAACTATATTATTTGTCAAGGAGATGACTTAAATATTTTTCTTTCATCTTTAAATGATACAATTACTACTAAAATTAGTGCTTTCGAAAAAAAAGATAGTGGATGGAGTCTAAAAAACATAAAATCTATAGACATGAATGTTAATAAATTTAACCCCCTACGCGGTACTTCATACATAGATCTTCCTCGTGACATAAAATTAAAAAAGGCTGTTATAAATGTAAAAAACAAGGATTATTTTTGTTTTAAATGGGCGTTACTCTCGGCGTTATATCCTGTAAACAAACACACCGATCGGGTATCATCGTACGTTAAACATGCAAATAAACTTAAATTTGATGGTATTTCCTTTCCGGTTAAAATTTCTGACATAGCAAAAGTAGAGAAATTAAATGATATTAGTATTAATGTTTTTGGGTTAGAATATAATAAAGAAAAACGATGTAATTCTATAGTAGGTCCATTATTTTTAACAAAGTGTCGTAAAGATAGACATATCAATTTATTATTTTTTTCCAAGGATACAAAAAATCATTATTGCCATATAAAAAATTTATCGCGGTTAGTTAGTAAACAAATTTCAAAAGACGGTCACATCATGTACATTTGTGAAGCATGTCTACTTCGTTTTCCATCTCAGGAAAGGTTAAATAACCATGAACAATACGATTGTGCTCACATTTGTACAGTATTACCAAACAGTGAAACTTTAAAAAAAAAGAATTGGTTTGGTCAACCTATTTCAAATGATAAAATTAAATTTGATAGTTATGAAAAAAAGTTAAAGATACCATTCGTAGTTTATGCTGATTTTGAAGCATTTTTAAAACCAATAGAATCATGTTCTAACGATCCTTCCAAACCTTTCACTCATAATATTCAGAAACATGAAGTACATAGTTTTGGATATTATATAAAATGTTCATATGATGGTAAATTATCAAAATATGTAACATATTGCGGACCCAACTGTGCACAAGTGTTTATGGAAAGTTTATCTAACAATCTAAAAGAAATAAATAGACTTCAAAAATATCCACCACTTCCGCTAACAAATGAAGACAAAAACCAAATTTCAAATGCAACCATTTGTCATATTTGTGAAACTGAGTTGGCAAAACATTTTTATGATTTTGATAGGTACACTGGTAGTTTTATAGGTGTTGCTCATGAATCATGTTGTTCGAAGATCAGAACACCTAGTTATATACCAATATTTTTACACAACCTTAGTCACTATGATGCTCATTTTATTGTTCACGCGTTAAACTTTTGTGATGGTGAAGTCGAAGTTATCCCTCAAAATAAAGAAAAATATATATCCTTTTCCAAAAAATTAAAAGTGAATAACCACGAAATTATATTGAGATTCTTAGATTCATTTAAGTTTTTATCGTGTAAATTAGAAGAATTGGCCAAAAATCTCAGTAATGATCAATTTCAAGAATTACGTAGAAATTACCCTAATGATGAAGATTTCTTTCGTTTAAAACGGAAAGGTGTTTATCCATATGAACTTATGACTAATTATGATAGTTTAAGTCTAACATCGCTCCCTGAACAAAAATGTTTTTATAGTTCACTCACAGATTCACATATTTCAAATGATGATTACAATCATGCTAAAGATGTTTGGGAACATTTTGGGTGTTGTAATATGCTAGATTATTCAAACCTATATTTAAAAACAGACGTTTTACTTTTATCCGATGTATTTGAAAACTTTAGAAAGTTATGTATTAATACATATGATTTAGACCCTGTCCATTATTACACAGCACCCGGTTTAAGTTGGGATGCAATGTTAAAATATACAAAAATAGAATTAGAACTTTTAACAGATTATGAGAAAATTGCATTTATTAGATCAGGTATCAGAGGTGGTGTATCTCAATGTAGTAATCGTTATGCTAGAGCTAATAACAAATACATGGAGGATTATGATACAGGGAAACCAAATTCATATATCACATATTTTGATGCCAACAATTTATATGGTTGGGCTATGTCTCAATATCTTCCTACTGGTGGATTCGAATGGGTAAATCCAAATACAGAATTTAATGTGTCTAAGACATCAGACTTCGGTTTTATTTTAGAAGTTGATTTGGAATATCCAGATGAACTTCATGATTTACATTCGGACTTTCCTTTATGTCCAGAAAACATTTGTGTAGGCAATATTAATGAGAATAAACTAGTCCCAAATTTAAATAATAAAGATAAATATGTAATTCATTACAGAAATTTAAAGCAGTGCATAGAAATGGGGGTTAAATTAACTAAAATTCATAGAGTTTTAAAATTTAAACAGTCTCCCTGGTTGAAGATGTACATAGATCTAAACACAAAATTAAGAACTTTAGCAAAATCAGATTTCGAAAAAGATTTTTATAAATTAATGAATAATTCAGTCTTCGGTAAGACTATGGAGAATATTGAAAAAAGGGTTAACATAAAATTAGTTACGCACTGGGAGAACCAGGGTAAAGCTTTAGGTGCTCAAGATCTAATCGCTAAACCACAATTTCATAGCCTTTCAATATTTTCGGAAAACCTAGTTGCGGTTCAGTTGCGAAAAACGAAGTTAATATATAACAAACCAATTTATTTAGGGTTTTGCATTTTAGATATTTCAAAAACATTAATGTATGATTTTCATTATAACTATATGATTAAAAAGTTTAGTAAAATCAAATTATTGTATACAGATACGGATAGTTTAATATATCATATATTTACAAATGATTTTTACACTGATATAAAACCTGACCTTTCATCATACTTTGATACCTCAGATTATGATACAAATAATATTTTTGAATATCCAAAATTAAATAAAAAGAAATTAGGTTTTTTTAAAGATGAAAATAATGGTAAAATCATGAAAGAATTTGTGGGTTTACGATCCAAAATGTACGCTTTTAACTTAGAGAATAAGACTATAGCCAAGGCAAAAGGGGTAAATAAATGTATCACTAAAAAGATGACAATGAATAGTTATAAGTCTTCTCTATTTAATAAAAAAGTGCAATATTATAGTATGCTTAGATTTAAATCAATTAAACACACAATTTTCACACAAAAATTAAATAAGATAGGTTTATCATATAATGACACAAAGAGACATATTTTAGATAATAATATTGAAACATTAGCTTGGGGTCATTATAAACTGCGTTAAGTGTTGATAGTTTTTACTTTTATGTCTGCGTTTAAGAAAAATTTATATTGATTGTAAAATTATGATAATACTATAATATGACGTAGTTTATTACATATTTAAACATTGTTTTATTGTAAATAATTTAAGTTAATTGTTGTTTCTATTTATTTGAGGTTGAGTTAATTGTAAAATTATGATGTACTAATTGTTGTTTCTATTTATTTGAGGTTGAGTTAATTGTAAAATTATGATGTACTAATTGTGTTAGAAATAGTATACAGATAATTCTGTTTTATATAATTTTTGGAATATATATTAATTGTTTACACCAACACTTTCATTTTTTATTTCACCCCTTTGAACTTTAGACGTGTGTTATGTTTCACTTTATCCATCCGTTCACTGCTATTGTGGCAGGACCAAGTGGGTGTGGGAAGTCAAATTTTGTAACAAATTTCATAAAATCAGTTACAGAAATATGTAATTGTGATTTTAATCAGATCACATGGTGCTTTGATGAAATGCAACCATTATATAATTTACCAAATGTTAACTATCATCAAGGAATTCCAAATCTTAATATGTTTGATGGTGAAAACCCACATCTTGTTATTATTGATGATCTAATGAGAGAGTCCGATGGAAGAATTGTGGATATATTTACAAAAGGTAGTCATCACAGGAATCTTAGTGTATTTTATCTAACACAAAATTTATTTCATCAGGGTAAAGGACAAAGAGACATATCTTTAAACTCAAGTTATATAATATATTTTAAAAACCCTCGAGATAAAACTCAAATAAGATATTTAGCAAGACAAGTATCACCAGATAACCCAAAATTCATTGAAAATGCCTACAGGGATGCAACTCTAGAGGCACATGGATATTTAATGGTAGATTTAAAACAGAATACCAATGATTTTTGTCGTATCAAGACAAATGTCTTTCCATTTAATGGTTTCTGTACAGTCTACGTCCCCACAAAAGAGTTTAAATACACCAAGAATCAAACAATTGAAATCATTGCTAAATGATGCATCGTCGACTCACAACGTATAAACATTTGCTAACCGCTTTGCATACGCTTAAACCAAAATATCAAAGAGCATTACTTAAAACGTGTGATGAAGAAGAAATTAACTGTATTTGTGAGTGTATTCATAACGTTTTACAAGGAAAAGTACCTCTTAAAGATCAGGATAAACAAAAATTGAATAAACATAAAAACATACTCCGTAAACTAGTACGTAAGTGTAAACATAAACTAAGAAAAAATATAATTATACAAAAAGGAGGGGCTTTCTTACCAACAATATTAGGTGCAATATTGAGTGGATTAGTGAGTGGACTAGCCAGTTAACATGGAAAATGCAAAGAAAATGATACTTATCGAACCTGGATTGATTGAAAAATTAAAACAAGAAAATAAGGTTAATAGTAATTTATCTCGATTAGATATTGAAATGCAAAATATTATGAATAGTAAGACGGAAGACCGAAAGAAATGGATATTATATTTACAAACACTGCAAAGATACCTTCATTTTACCGAAGAGGATCGTCAACCACTCAAATTACCAATTTATTCTGATACATCTAATGAAGATTCAAATGAGTCAAAAATTGGTTTTAAAAATAAAGATAGAGATCTAAAAACTTCAGTTGATATTGAATCTTTGCTGGAGGAGAATCGATCCATTAAAAGTAAAGAAAATGATGAAAATCCACTTTACACACCAGCTCAAATACTCAGTTTAATACCAAAAACTTATCATAAAAAAGGGCAGTTATTATTAAAATTAGTTGAAACAAGTAAAAGTAAAATACATTGGGATAACGAAGGTACAGTCATAATTGATAGTGAAAAAATTCCTGGAAGTAATATTGTTGATTTAATAAATGATTCACTAAGACCCCTAAAAAGAAGTGATCCGGTAGGGTGGGTTAGATTTGCTGAAGCATTAAAAGATATTAAAGTACCACTTACTTATATTGGAAATCCAAGGAGATGTGAGTTTATTAACCAACTTCAAGCAAAAGATCTGAACAAACCCTCTGAGATTGAAGTTCAAGAGTTTTCTACACCGTGCAGTAGAGATAAAAAGTCTACAACTAAAATACGTAAAGGACTTGAGTGGGAAAAATGGACTCCGTACTAGAAGAAATTAACAGGATTTATTATGATCCATCTAATACCGCTGGTTTTGGTAGTATTGATAAATTATCAAAAGCCATGAAGGGTAAAATGAATAAAAAGCAAGTAAAGGAATGGTTAAAATCACAAGAAACATACACATTACATAAACCCATTCGAAAAAAATTCCCGCGTAATAGGTACATTCTATCAAATATTAATGAACTGTGGCAAGCTGATTTAAGTGATATGCGAACTTATTCTCAATATAATGATGGTTTCAAGTATATACTTTGTATTATTGATGTATTTAGTAAATATGCTTTTGCAAGACCAATGAAAAAGAAAAACTCAGAAACAACTAAAGAATGTTTTGAAAGTATATTTACTGAAAGTAATTTAACACCTACTCACATACAATCCGATAAAGGTACCGAATTTGTTTCAAAAGATGTACAAAAATACTTTAAATCCAAAAAGATTAATTACTATACCACTAACAATCCTGACATTAAGGCCAGTATTGTTGAACGATTTCAAAGAACACTAAAAATGAAAATGTGGCGTTATTTCACTCATAATAATACTTATAGATATATAGATGTTTTACAAGATTTAATATACTCTTATAATCACAGCTTTCACTCTAGTATTAAGATGTGCCCATGTGATGTAAATTCCAACAATATTATGACAGTTTGGACTAATCTTTATGACAGACGGTCAAAAAAACTTTCTTTAGAAAATCCTAAACCAAATTTCAATGTGGGTGATTATGTTCGAATAACTAAATATAAACATGTATTCCAAAAAGGATATGAATCAAATTGGAGTGATGAAATATTTATTATATCTTCAATAATTGATAGATCTCCATGGGTTGTTTATACAATAACAGATTTACAAAATGAACCAATAATTGGTACTTTTTATGAAAGAGAATTACAGAAAATCACTTACAACCCCACCTCACAACATAAAATAGATAAAATAATTGACACTCGTTATTCAGGTAACAGAAAAGAAGTATTAGTGAAGTGGAAAGGTTATCCAGATAAATTTAACAGTTGGATTTTAGCTTCTAGTTTAAAAGAAATATGAATAAAGAAAGTTTCTATTTAACTTTGCTCAGCAATAGTTCAATGGAATACTTTCCTGATAACAAGACCACAAATTTTTCAACGAAATTACCAAAAGCTATAAAATTAGAAGGTGAATGGTCGGTTGGAGTTGTCGAGTTTCAATATCCATGTACCATGTTTACTGTTCAAGACCATGAAAATGTTATATACATTACAAAATCTATGTTAATGCCTAATGAAGATAAGCCATCCACAGTGTACTACAAAAAACATATTCCAGCTACCAACTATGATAACGTTGAGCATATTTTAAGAGTGTTAAATGGTATCGGAGAGAACTTGAAATTTCGCTATGATGAAATAACAAAATTTGTGTCTATTTCGGTATTGGATAAAAATATAACATCCGTAACATTATCACCCAAATTAAGTTTACAGCTAGGTTATGAACCAAATAAAAATCTCCTAGAGAGAAATTTTGGAAAGTGTCCTGCTAATTTACACTTAGGGTTACCATCTCAACTATTTCTATATTGCGATATTATCGATCCTCAGATTGTGGGTGATGTTATGACTCCTTTATTAAGAGTCATTTCATTAGATCCTACAAAATACATTTATGGTGCAAATAAAATGCACGTTTTCTCTCAACCTCACTACTTACCTGTTATGCGAAGAGAGTTCGATACGTTGGAAATAGTTATAAGATCGAGTACAGGACAAAAAATACCATTCCAGTTTGGAACCGTGTGTATTAAACTACATTTCCGAAAATTATAATAATGAATTCTCTTCGTGATCATCATAAATGTCCATATGAAAATTATTATACACATCAAGCTGGATCAGGAGTTGGAGTAATTTATAAGGGTTCACCATATCAACGCGGTCATGGTATTGGGAGCTTCTTAGGGGGGTTATTCAGATCAGTTTTACCTTTACTTTCAAGTGGTGCTCGAGTGATTGGTAAGGAGGCATTAAGCGCTGGAGTAGGACTTTTATCGGATATGGTTCAAGCCCGTCCTATGGAAGCCTCAATAAAAGATCGTCTAAAGCAAGTTAGTACGAATTTAAAACGAAAGGCTGATGAGAAAATTGATCAATTTAACATGACTGGATCTGGGTATAAAACTAAAAGAAAACGATTGACATCGTTCATTCCACCATTAACTGCTAAAGTGAAAGCTGCGAAAAAACTTAGTCTAAAACCAAAAAATATCAAAGATATATTTTCAAACTAAATATGTCTTTCCTTCATAATCATTCTTGCGAGTGCGTTAAGTCAGAATTGGATTTGTTTGCACTACCGTCTACACAAACTAGCATTGAAAATGGATTGTGGATTCATTATAAACCAATTTCATCTCTTGGTGATGATGGACCTATCGAGTTTCAAGTTCCTGGGACCGGCGATGACTACATAGATTTGTCTCATACATTACTCCACATAAAGGCAAAAGTATTAAATCAAGATTCAACTAACTTGGTATCTACTACAATAGTAGCACCTGTAAATAATTGGCTGCATTCACTTTTTAGTCAACTTGATGTTTATTTAAACCAAAAACTTGTATCACCACCTAATAATACCTATGCATATCGAGCATACATGGAAACCCTTTTAAACTATGCCCCTGCTGCTAAACAATCTCATCTTACTTGTAGTCTTTGGTATGAGGATACAGCAGGAAAAATGGATTCTACAGATGGTAAAAACATAGGATTTGTTAAAAGACAGGAATTGATTAGTGAAAGTAAGGAAATAGAAATGATTGGTCATCTTCACGGTGACATTTTTAACCAAGATAAATTTTTAATTAATGGTGTTGAAATGAGTGTTAAATTGGTTCGATCAAGAGAGAGTTTTAATTTAATTGTTGGGTCGAACGATGTAAAGTTTAAAGTTTGCATTACGGACGCAACTCTTATTGTGCGACGAGCACGAATTAATCCAAGTGTATTACTCGCACATCAAAAAGTTTTAGCTTCTACCACTGCTAAATATCCTATTACTCGAGCTGAAGTAAAAGTTTTAACAATTCCTTCAGGTGTTCAAGGAAAAACTCTTGATAATATATTTTTAGGACAGGTACCGAAAAGATGTATAATTGGATTTGTGAACAATTCTGCATTTAATGGTTCCCTTACTAAAAATCCATTTAACTTTGAAAACTATGGTATTAATTCTTTCAGCTTATATATTGATGGTCAACAAATACCTTCAAAAGCTTTGCAACCATCTTTTAATAATAGCATATTTACATCAGCATATCATACTCTATTCTCGGGAACTGGTATTCACTTTCTTAATGAAGGAAATGGAATCTCTTGTGAACAGTATGGCAAAGGTTACTGTCTATTAGCATTTGACTTAACTCCTGATTTATCAGCTAACTCATCAACTCATTGGAATCTCATAAAGCATGGTAGTGTAAGAATAGAAGTACGATTTGAATCCTCATTAATACAAACAATTAACTGTATAGTTTATGCTGAGTTTGATAATATTATTGAGATAGATAAAAACAGAAATGTTACTGTAGACTATAGTAGTTAAGGTTATAATATGTGTTGTGTGTTAGATTTTATGTGTTATGTGTAATGCATTTTGTGTGTATGTAACTATGTGAAACGTTATAAAATTAAATAAAACAAATTGTATGCAATATATTTTTTTTATTTCTTTGTAAATCTTCTATTTAATCTAATACAAAACACTGTTCGAGTTGAAATTTTACATAAGCACACTGACTAAACCACTGAACATGCTGCTGCCAAGGATCATCATCATCTTCCCAATCTTTTAAACCACCACCACAATGGAAACACTTGGTCCAGTCTGCATGGCCAGTATAAAAGAAACCAGCTTCGGCAAGATCTTCAGGTTTCTGTCGCATAACTAGAGGCCAGTTTTCGAAACTAAGCAAACGGCTAGATTTTGAACTGAAGAATGGATATTCAGCTCTTGAGTACTGCATACTCTTCTCGTTTTCTTCTCCACTCAGTGTTGTAGTTTTGTTATTCAATGATGTGTTTTGTACACGTATGCCACACTAATCTCTTCCTTCCGCTCTTGTCTTCCTGTAATTGAAGTAAACAGAATCACATTCACTAATGATCAGCTAATGACTGTCATTGTTAAAAAAGTATTTTTTAACTTTTTCACTTTCTGCTATTGTCTTTGTTATATTGTATACGAGGGCGTTTGTATTGTCGTAGATGCTATCCTTATTAGTCTTTACGTAATATTTAATTCTCGTGGAAGCATGTTTCCAATGATCAGTAGTTGGAATCTTGGATAGCTTCTTCATATCGTACATTTCAATTTTGATGAGATGCGTCGCTTGGTCTTCGTCGTCAGAATTAGTAGAAATGTATGATACACCATCTCTAGCGGCTCGTGCTACGGTTGATGATAACAGCTTCCTCTTTTTTATTTTTGATTCAGCTTCAAAAAAATGATCAATCGATTGCGATTTTCTTTTTCCACCATCGCATGTGTTATTATTAATGACGAGGTTATCACTCTCTTCTTGAGGGGAGAGTGGCGAGTAGTAATACTGTTTATAGGTATCTTCATCGAAGCTCAATGATTTCTGCAACAACACAGTTATCATGTTAATATCAATTTGTTAACACTTAATCATAAAAGTTAAAAAAGTTAAAGTTACAGCCTATTAAAGTCCACTGCTGAACATAGGCCTCCTCTCATTTCTGAGAGGGTTTTAGAGCAAGGAAATGTCCGCCGCGCTCCCTCAATGTGTGTTGGCGAACTTCACATGCCTTCGAAATTTTCTCAGACATGCAGGTTTCCTCACGATGTTTTCCTTCACCACCAAGCACGTGGTAATAAGCACTTAAAATTGCTATTAACAATTTAATTGGTGCTGGCGGGGATCGAACCCGGGTCGCGTACTGTGAAATTTACAGCTAGCGCTAACCATCTGAGTTACCACGGCTTAATCATATACATACACAATATTTAAATAAAATAATACACACACATGAAAATAACAGAAAAAAAGTAATTTAGTCAATAGAATAAACACTTACATCCATAGCCTTTGGTGTATTGAAGTAACACAAATGTACTATTGATAGATCCACTGTAGCCAAACGACCGTACACTAACTCGATGACTGCATTTGTTGGTCTTATATACCACCAGTACGTAAAAATTCTAATCTAAAGTATTTCCGTAATGAGTTGATAATTACTTTATGCGTCAACCAGTTTATCTCACATTTCCGTTGCCTATCTCAACATTTCTTCGTATTGTGTTTTGTTTGGTGATCAATGACTCAAGTACGATTTGTATAACACAAAAATGCAATTTAATATTTAGAAACATATCAGTTTATCTCACATTTCCGTTGCCTATCTCAACATTTCTTCGTATTGTGTTTTGTTTGGTGATCAATGACTCAAGTACGATTTGTATATCACAAAAATGCAATTTAATATGTAGAAATCACTATAATTGACCATTCCTATGTTATTCATTGAGTAGCTAGGTACTGTAATAATCTACTAATAGCAGTAATATCATGGATACACTAGATGTACAACAACATCTGAAAAAGATTCACCCCAGTCTAGAAAATAATGTTTATGCAGCTAATAGACTGCCTATGTATACCCACGTACCAACGTATATAATATGTAATTTGGATACAGATGATAAACCAGGGTCACATTGGGTAGCTTTATATATCGATACGAATGACGTCGGTCAATATTTTGATTCATATGGACGATCACCTGTACGATATCATCTAGAGTTTTTAAAAAGGAATTGTAAAAGATGGAACTGGAATGTTGATAGGATTCAGAATGAGTGGACTTCAGTTTGTGGCGAATATTGCTAACAAGTTTCAAGGATGTTCAATACATAGTTTTACGAGTATATTTACAAGGAACACATTGTACAACGATATTTTAGTGGATGAGATGTTTCGCTCCTATTTTATAGATAATAATTAATAAGATTTTGTATTTTATAAATAAAAATTGTAACAAAATTATGTAATGTGTTTTATTGATGATTCAGATTAGCGTTGTATAAACAAAGAATTATAATAAACAATAGCACTGATATAGTCGACGCACACGCTGCAATGAAGGTGATTAAGGAACAATAGAACAATAGAAATAGGAACAATGGGACGCTAATGACGGTGGAGGCCCTTACCGGATATCAATTAGATATTAGCTAATTGATCTACACATCTCCGGAACCGTGCATTCTACACAAAAATGGACCGCGGATTCGTGATCAGAGCATGCCAAAACCTTTTTTTTTTTTTTTTTTTTAGGATCGAGCGTCGACGAACGTCGTTGAACCACGTCTGACTCAGGTGGTCTAGAAGTGGTACAACTACACTTCTGACGTAATTTTGCGTTTAGCTCTAGATTGGGGGAAGAAACTTACAAGGTAAAATGCCTAGTATACTTACTTTATCTACCTGTTTTTACCAGGTTATTTTTCATTCTAAAAGTTAGTAGCATACGTTATTTTGTATAATGATTTAAGTGAAGCGCCTAACTTTATGTAAACAAGTGAATTTCATCATAGCTACGTGTTTATATTTTTTCAGAATCAAGAGAAATATCGGATTTTTATATTATTGACTATCTATCAGGATCTGGGAAAATTGACTTCGTTATACCACAATGTAACCTCGCAAGAGCTAATCAAGATTTCATAGCTGTTCCCGAAGCTGAGAGTGAAAAAGGTTTAATTTATTTTATCGTGCAATCGGAGTAATCATGGCTTCAATTTAGATGTCTGAAACGATGTGCTAATTAATTTAAAAATGTGTTTTACAGAAAATAGAACAAGAATTAATTCCAGCGAGAACACTGCGGAAGTTGAAATACTTATTTCCAAGTGAACACTTCAAAGGCTACGCCATCGAGAAAGTTAATTTCGATTTGCTAGATGATCCTCAGGCTCAATGTGAAAAAGATGGTGGTATTTTTATTGCGAAATTGGTATAAAAGTTGGCTTTGTTTGGTAGTCATTATAATTGTTGATTCAATTTTGCATATAACAAAAAGTAATTCTGCCACTTACAATACTGAAGTGATACATCTACAAGTTCAATAGAAGTTAGGACCAGAGTTCGAAGCAAATCACGAAGCCTATTGATGACTCATCAACCGATTCTTCTTCAGATACAGAAAGTACATGTTCCTCAGACACTTCCAGTTGAACTTCAAATGAGGACAGTGATAATTCGGTGAAAGATCCAGATTTTGAAATTGACCAACGTCGTTCCATTAAAATCTCTGACGAATCCGAAACTGAAGACAACGTTGGTAACCAAGTTAACTTCGAAGCTACACCCGCAGCTATATCTTCAGCACCAACATTGAAGTCAAGCCCAGATGACACGCCAATACCAGACACGAAAAAACGAAGCAGAAAATGTGTAGCTAAACCAACAGAATGGTTACAAAATAAATGTAAAATCCTTAGAAATGCAGGATCTGCTTACGAACACTATAAACAAAGGTGAACAGGGGTGCTAGAAAAATTAAGCCACCGTGTAGCGAACGCATTCGGTTAAAGTGCAAAGAAAAATTTTCAGAAGTACATAGAGAAGCTGTTTTTAAAGAATTTTGGGAACTTAGAGATATTAACCGCCAAAGAAATTTTAACAGCAGGCATATAAACCAAGGGTCAGTACGGAGTGGGATTTATGGTTAAAAAACACCTAAAGAAACAAATCATAGAGTTCAAAGGCATATCCGAAAGAATAGCTTTACTAAATAAACAGCTACAAGGCTATAAAAACAAGTGGAATATAGTACAGATATACGCGCCAACTGAAGCAGCGGACGAAACAATAAAAGATGATTTCTACAACCAACTTACAACTACACTAGAAACTGCCCATAAAAACGTTATCGTCATGGGAGACTTCAATGGGAAAACAGGCAAACAAAAGCATGGTGAAGAGACAGTAATAGGAAATTAAGGCATAGAAAAAAGAAGCAAGAACGGCAAGAGAATTGTAAATTTGGCTCTGGAGAATAACTTAACCATACTAAATAGCGTTTTCAAGAAAAGAAAAACCAAGAAGTGGACTTGGATATCGCCGGATGGAACTTACAAAAATGAAATTGACTTTATAACTAGTAATAACCCAAGTTTTTCCAAGATGTTAGTGTAATAAATAATTTCAATTTCAATAGCAACTATCGTATGGTCAGAGCAGTATTATTTGACAAACAACAAAAGAAACAACGAAAACACTTTCATCAGAGTGAAAATACCTGCACGACTGGTACAACGTCTCAAAGCAACATAACAACCGGAGAAATAGACAAAACACAAGAAATTTACAACATAGAAACTAACGATATTTATAGAAAGAAGAACAAATCAACAAAAAACAAAAATACACTGAGCTCGAAAACAATAGATCTCATTAAAAAACGGAAAGAACTGCTTAAAAATCGAAGAAATAAAACAACATTACATGAAATTACTGAACTAAGTAAGGAGATAAGTCGCAACATAAAACAAGATAAGTCGAATAAAAGAATAAATTGTATCCAAAAACACATTACTAAAACAGGAGGTATCAATAAAGCACTTAAAGAATTGAAAGAAACAACGCTATGGGTCCCGATAATGAAAAGCAAAAGGAACAAGGACGAAACAAGAAGACAGCCAATTTTAAAGATAGCGACAGACTATTATCGGAAATTATACTCTACCGAAAACACCTTAAAACTCAACATAAACCTTGAAGACAAAACAGAAGAAATCCCTCCGATTCTTGAAAGGGAAGTTCAGCATGCGATAGAAACACAGAAAAATGATAAAGCTCCTGGACCTGATCATATAACCAATGAGATGATGAAAGCTACATTGCCAGAAACAACAAAAAACTTACTAACTTGTTTAATCTTATTCTAAACACAGAATCCATACCTTCACAGTGGACAATAAGCACTATAATGCTCATCTTTAAGAAAGGAGATAGATCAGAAATAGGAAACTATCGTCCAATAAGTCTCATGTCCAACATATACAAGGTGTTCTCATAATACATAAATAATACTGAAAAGCATCACCAAAAAACTTGAAGAACAACAATCAAGAGAACAGGCTGGATTCCGATCGGGATTTGCAACAATTGATCACATACATGTGGTTAAACAGCTCATTGAATAATGTCAAGAATACGATTATCCATTATACATGGCATTTGTGGACTATAACAAAGTGTTTGACTGCCTGGAACGTCAGTACATTTAGGAAGCCCTGAAAAATCAAGGAATAGAAAATAAATATACACGAATAATAAAAAAAATTGTATTCCAACAGCAAAGCACGAATCAAACTAGAAGCAGAGGGGGAAATTTTTTCAATACTCAGGGGAGTGAGGCAGGGAGACCCACTCTCACCAAAACTTTTTTCATCTGTGGTAGAGGAAGTCGTCAGGAAGATGGAATGGGACAACATAGGGTTTAACATAAATGGAACACATTTAAATCATATAAGATTTGCAGATGACATAATACTTATAACAGATAACCCGGAAAGCCTTAAAAACATGCTTCAAGATTTATCATATGAAAGTAAAAAGGTGGGACTAACAATAAACAAAGATAATAACAAACAGATCCCAAATAAGTATCTCAGTAGATGAGGAGGAAATAGAATATGTAAGTGTAATGTATAATATGTAAGTGTATAATATGAGGAAATAGAATATGTAAATTCCTATGTATACTTAGGCCAACTTATCGCCTTCAATAACCAAATGGATTCAGAGATTGAAAGACGGGTAGCCAATTCCTGGAAGAGATTCTGGTCCCTCAAAGAAGTGCTAAAAGGCAATCAATATAATATTGCAATGAAAAGGAATGTATATACAATAAATGCATACCAAACCTTACCTATGGGTGCCAGACCTGGGCAAACACACAAAAATAAAACCATAAACTGATTACATTCCAAAGAGCCATGGAGAGGAGTATACTGGGTTACACAAAAAGAGATAGAAAGAGAGCTACAGCTCTAAGACAAATTACCAAAATTGAAGATGTAGTAGTTAAAACTAGAAAACTCAAATGGAGGTGGGTAGGCCACATGATGAGAGAGAATAGAAATAAATGGACGAAAGATATAACAGAATGGACCCCTAGATACCAAACAAAAAGGAAACGTGGAAGACAAAGAAAACATTGGTCTGATGACTTAAAAAAGAATGCGGGTCCCATATGGCACAGAGCAGTTAAAACAAGAGCAGAATGGAGAAAGCTGGAGGAGGCCTTCGTGTCGCAAAGACACGCCGACGCGACGCCCCATAACAATGACATACTTACCTAATAATATAAGATCAACTAAAATTACACACATAGCAATATTAATAATGTATAATAGTAATTCAATAATGTTAATGTTAATAATGAATTTAATGTTAAGGTCAATTTTACTTTTAAAGTTATATATTTTAATTTGCATGTTTAATTTTTAACTATGAAATGATAAATTATGTATATTGTGTTGGCAATAAAAGCTTATAAATAAAAAATACTAATACTACAAAAATAAAGACTGTATAATGAATCCATGAGTTTATTTTCGCTAAAACTGTTCTATTTTATTCTAATTTCTAAAAATCCAGATTTTACAAGTTGTTACCCCTATTTTATCGGAGGTGTGATATTATACATAATGTTTTTAAAAAAATGTTTGAGTAAGGATTAATAGTCAATAGCATTAAATTAAGCGTTTTAGGGTTCCGTAGTTACATGACAAGGAACCCTTATAGTTTCACATTACATTAAATTATTACATTTATTATTATTACATTACATACCATTTTTAATCATATAGCAGTCAAAGCGCAGATTTACTTACTATGCTCATTATGAAGACCACATTTTGTGATGGGTAACTACGGAACCTTATCAGCTCTTCATTGTGCATGACCTGACATGCACTTGGCCATTTTTTTTATACTAAAAAATAAACGAATGCAGAAAAGAAAGAAAAGAGAAGAAATTTCTTAAATACTTGTCTATACCTATAACTATACATTTCCTTTATGTAATTTTTTTTATACTCAAGATAGCTAGATAACTAAAAGTGATTGCGGAAAGTTAGGGAGTAATATTATTATTTACCTACTGGTTGATCAGGTATACCAACATCCCTTGAAGTCCACCGACAATTAAAGCAAGACAAGTAATACATTTTCTTGGGTTGTTTATTTTCTACCTTTGTATCCCCAGAGCCTTGTTCTGTAGACTGACGAGGTTGAGCCAGTGTAGCCCTAAAGAAAAATATTGTTTCTATTATCATTGTGTGTTGTCATCAATCCATTTAATACAATTTTGGGTCAGTTTGATTACTTAAAGCCAATTTCTGGGGCTTCTATGGTTCCTGTGGTGCCACGATTTTAATAGATTCGCATAGATCTCGATGCCAAAAAGTAAGAATAAAATTTTTCGATATCTTGCTTAGTTTCCGAGATATTGATTCAAATCGTGGCATCCATAAGAATCGTAGCCATTTCCAACTTCTTACAAAACTAATGTACAACTACTATGACATGGGGGCTACAATTGGTTGTGTGTTGACCATAACTCTGATAAAACTGTCATTCAACGTCACCATAATTACAGCCCATCACAAGTCCACAGCTGCACATAGGCCTCCTTGAAGAAATGCCACAAAGTATGGTCACCTTATTACTAATGTCAAATTTTGAATGTAATGACTACATAAAATCATTTCTTATTTAATGTTTTGTAACAGATCCTCTGATGATGAGCAGTGATTATTTCCTTCATTCATAATTAAATTATAAAGACATTGTAGGCAGTGATCTAGCCAGAAGGACTCAGGGAGCCCATAGCAGTCAGCAGTAATAAGGGGGTGGTATTTTGAGAATAAAGTGACCTCCTCCCAACTTAACCCTTAAATGAACCCTGTTAAAAACTTTCAATTAAAATATGTACTACACACTCACACTTGCCTACTGCCTTGCATGGTAGAGATAAGTATAAAAATACATTATATTGTTTAATTAATTTTTTAATAATATACAAGGACAAGAAAAGATATTGGAGAAAATGAGTGGGTAGCCCTAGACAATATCTTACTTTTATGAGAGGACTACTTAATTTGTGTGAGGTCTATAACAAAAGCTACCATAAAAAAGTTAATTTGTAGTTCTTCCTAATTATTTTACTTAAAAATGTAATATGAATTGACATATTACAGATAAACTATACCTTGTTGAAAGTGTGTGAAAGCAACTTGGACAATCGAAACAACTGCTGCAACGGTTCTTTTTAAGCCTTGCTTCTGATGATGGCATGTTCTCCAGGCAGTTGGCACAGTAGTGCGAGTCTACCTGAAGGAAATAAGGAAAATTTTCATCAATAACTAGTTTAATTAATTAGAATTTTTTAAAACTAATTACATATTTAAGTAGTTAATTGAGTACACAAAATAAGTAATACTGTAAAACGTTCTTAAACCATCTTATGTCTAAATACAGGATACATATATATAAGGTCTAAGTTTGACAAAGCTCCAACCTGATGTTATGTGATGTACTTTCAATGTGGCAGTGTAAATTTTTTATTGCAATCTTTAGTAATTTGAAAATACATACTTTAAAAAATCTGGTCTATATTTGCATAATTCGGAGTGCTGTTTGAACTCATGGAAATCTAAGCCAAAGTGAGTAAACCGATATTAAAACTTATTTATTAATGTTTGTATAGTTTCGTTCCAAATAATTCTAAGTTTGCATATTTGGTTTCATGTCATGACGTATAAAAGATTCATAAAAACATTTTTAACACTACTTGGTCATAGTTACCTCATGACAAATGCAGAAGGCGCATCGTATTTGCAAGCAGTGTCGGCAAAAATATAAGTTCGTAATAGGTTTTAGCTGACCACAGGAGCAGACATACTTAACATAGTCAGGCTGAGTTAAATAAGCCATGGTAAAGGCAACTTTAAATTAAAAAGGAAAATTGTAATGAGAGTAAACTACAAGTACAAAATATCAATGAGTCAGTGACTGACATTGACACTTGACAGTGCTTGACAGTTCGCTTAAGTTGACAACTTGACATTTAAGTGACAACCTGACAAATGTTGTTGTTATTTTTATTATTCGCTCGAGAGAGCAGGCAAAGGAACGATGCTATACAGCCTTGTCTTCATGTATAATTATCCTTCATAGTTCACAGCTTCAGAATATGTTGATGCAATATGTCACATTGTGCAGCCCTTGGGAGATTTTGACGGCAACTTGAGCTAGCAGGCAGCTGACAGTTGGCGATGGTATCTAAAGTCGCCTATGCAAACAAACAGCTTATCTTGAGAATCCATCACCATCAGAGCACTTGTTTCACAGTTTCCACTAATAGTTCACATGCGCAGACACTTAATACACAAAATCGCACCACTTTTACATATCAAAGTCCACTTCAAACCATTATTTAAACAATAATACAGGAGCAGCAAGCCGCCGCCGGTCAAGTTCCCGTCAAAACTCCAAGCTGACAAATGAAAATGATGTCAAGCATTTTTTTATAACTCAATGGCTCTGGGCTCTAGCCCTTCTGAGCCTGAAGTTACAATGTAGAATTATCCTTCATAATACCACTGCTTCACAATATTATGTTGATGCGTCACATTGTTCAGCCCTTGGGAGATTTTCAACTTGGGCCAGCAGACAGCTGACAGTTGACGGTAGTATCTCAAGGTACCTAAGCAGACAGACACCTTATCTTGAGAATCACATCACCATCAGAGCACTTGTTTCATCGTTTCCACTAATAGTTCATATGCGCAGACACTTAATACACAAAATTGCACCATTTTTACATATCAAAATCCATTTCAAACCATTATTTAAACAATAATACTAGAGCAACGTGGTAGAGCCATGCTGCAGCTATATTAGTAGTATAGTTGTAGCACAAATAGGTCGGCTCGACCAGGGAAGGACCACGCTCTCACAGAATACCAGCGTAAAATATCAGCTTAACACTGGTGTGTTTCGTATAATGAGTGTAGAGAACCGGAGACCCATTACTGGAAAAGAGGCATTCCATCTTAGTCCTCACGGATGACGACGGATCTGCATTTTGATTCTTTGTTGAGGATAAATGTAGATGTCTATGGGCCGCAGCAACCACTTACCATCAGGTGTGTTTTGTGCTCGTTTGTCACACTATCTTATCTTATATAAAAAAAACAGCAATCCTGCACCGTTCAAGTTTCTGCCAAAACTCCTTAAAATCAAGGAGGTTGTCCAACTACTCCTGGATAAACAAAAATTTTCTAACTACGTATATGAGTCCTGCCAGCTGAATATGGGCTGATGTCAAGCAAGCATGGTTTGCATCTTTATTACACTAGAGAGTAAGGATTCTGGAAGGTTTCTGGGAGTCAAGTGAGATATAAAAGTTTCGTGCTATTTTAGGTGTTGTTTTTAATTGAGTAACTGTTGGTTTTGATTGATTTACTCGAATTAATCTTTGTGTGCTGGTTTTTAAAATTGTAAATTATTTAGTAAGTGTTAATTAGGCGTATTTTGTTTTATAATATATAATTACTTCAAATAAAATGAAGGATTGACGGCTCCGTGGTGCAGTGGCTTAGATCAGATCATAATCAGTTGTTGCGCGGGGGGCCGGGGGTTCGAATCCCGCACGGAGCAAGTATTTGTACGGCCTACAAATAATTGTTCCGGGTCTGGATGTTTGTCCTTGTGCAATTTATTTTTGTAAACTGCCTCCACGACACAGGAGGAAATCCTAGTGTGGGGGTAACGTTTTTTTAAAAAAAAAGAAAGAAAAAAAGATCCTTCCGAACTTCATCTTTTATATACGTGGTGGATAGATGTAGATGTCTATAGGCCACAGCAACCACTTACCATCAGGTGGACTGTGTGCACGATGGCCAACCATACCCTATAAAAAAAAAGAAAAAAATTCCCATTAAAAAACCATCCAACAATAGACTGTTCAGCGACATAGGAGATGAAAAGAGACTGAATTAATTATACTCTCGTTCTATGACTACAGAAATCTTAGAAATGCTGACAAAAAGCGAACTGGTCGGTTTAAATTTTATGAGCCGCCGTTACCTAAAACTCACCCATTTTTGGCCTGGTTAAATGTCAAAAATATCGCTACTCAAGTGACTTCAAAAAAGAGGAGGTACTCAATTCCACTGTAAGATTTTTTAGTGTGTCTTAAATTCTCTCATAACTTTTTTCTGGGTGAATCGATTTCGATGATTCTTTTTTTATTTGAAAGCTTATGCTTCTCATATAGTCTCACAAAAATTATCAAGGTCTAACCAATAGTTTTTTAAGTTATACTTAATAATTCATATTAAAGTCGGTTTTACAAAATTGTTTAATTTTAAATTATATAATTAGTAGCAGTGAGAGCA
>CAVLGL010000104.1:6344290-6356790 GCA_963668995.1 Parnassius mnemosyne | reverse complement strand
ACAGGCATGCGTGCGCGTGCGTGCGTGTGTTCGTGCGTTCGTGTGTGTGTGTGTGTGTGCGTGTGTGTGTGTGTGTGTGTGTGTGTGTGCGTGCGTGTGTGTGAGTGTGTGTGTGTGTGTGTGTGTGTGTGTGTGTGTGTGTGTATTTGCGAGTGCGTGTGTACTATTTTACTGAATGTAAAAGCAACTCAGTGTTCTCATAATTCAGTGACTCTAACCAATGATGTACCACCTTTTTACATTCGATATATTGTTTCGAGTAAATATCTAGTTCTTTATTGATTTTATTATAAATTTGAGCCGAACGACTATTGTATTGAGTACTAGCAAACTTAGTTTTAGATTGGGGCACTGTAGCTACATTATTTTTTCTTCTATTTCCTTTTTTACTTGGATCGTAGGGTATATTTTTGTGTTTATGTAGTGTGATCTGTTTTATATACAGCTTCCTTACCGAAAGTAACCCAGTATCGAGATATAGCCTTTCCGTGGGGTATCTAATATTTTTAAAGTACATAACTTTAATAAGCGCACGTTGTGCTCTCTTAACCTCTATAATCTTGGTTTTCGCCGCATCTCCCCAAACAGGAATGCAATATTTGACAACAACTTGCTACGGGCCGTGTAGCTGAATAACTATTATCAAGTCGAACGAAAAACTAGTAGTTTTTGTAAACCCGCGATTTTTCGTGAGTAGTTACATTGAAATGAAAAGAGAGAAAAAAAAACGGTAAGATTTTAAAAAAATGTGTATTATTTTTTTATAAATATACAAACAGACGTACGGGAAAGTAAGTTATAAAAAACGTGGTAATAAAATATATGTTTCGAACGCATTGCTGATGTTTTTTTTTTACAATATATGGACAAAAAAGCATTGCAAAAAATGAAATGGACCAAAAACTAAAACCAAAAATATTAATAAATTAAAGTCCAAAATTATAGTTAAATGCAAATATTTTAAATAAATATCATAATATAATCAAACGTACTTAATGTTTTGATTTTATCTAAAGTCAGTCCTAATTTTATATTACCTTGATCATCATCATTACAGCCCTTCACGAGTCCACTGTTGAACATAGGCCTTCCCCAAGGAATGCCACAAAGCAAGGTCCCGAGCCATCTGCATCCATTGACTTCTACCTGGTCATCACTTCACCTAGTGGGGGGACGCCCAACAGTTCGCCTACCGGTACGGAACTGGCACTCCAGAATCTTTCTTATCCATTGGCATTCTCGGCTTTTTGATTTTTTTTTCTACCGATACGAGGCTGCCACTGGAGAATCTTTCTTCCCCATCGGTTGCCGGTTCTTCGAGTTATATGGCCAGCACATTGCCACTTTAGCAAACTAATTTTTGTGCTATGTCAGTGGCTCTGGTTCTATTGCGGATTTCCTCGTTTTTAAGTCTATCACGCATAGAAACATAATAATAATAATAATAAAATTTATTTCGGTAAAAAGATTTGGTTTACAATCATTAGTGGCCGGAGTCTCCTTTTAAGCAAATAATGCCTGTATCAGGTGACTCCACTCTTCCATATCTATTTCTATATATTATATTATATACTTATTAAATATGTATTACAAAGAATAACTTACCGGCTAAAAGACAGTATTTACAGTATTTTCCTCTGTTTATAATATTTGTACAGGCATGCGTGCGCGTGCGTGCGTGTGTTCGTGCGTTCGTGTGTGTGTGTGTGCGTGTGTGTGTGTGTGTGTGTGTGCGTGTGTGTGTGTGAGTGTGTGTGTGTGTGTGTGTGTGTGTGTGTGTGTGTGTGTGTGTGTGTGTATTTGCGAGTGCGTGTGTACTATTTTACTGAATGTAAAAGCAACTCAGTGTTCTCATAATTCAGTGACTCTAACCAATGATGTACCACCTTTTTACATTCGATATATTGTTTCGAGTAAATATCTAGTTCTTTATTGATTTTATTATAAATTTGAGCCGAACGACTATTGTATTGAGTACTAGCAAACTTAGTTTTAGATTGGGGCACTGTAGCTACATTATTTTTTCTTCTATTTCCTTTTTTACTTGGATCGTAGGGTATATTTTTGTGTTTATGTAGTGTGATCTGTTTTATATACAGCTTCCTTACCGAAAGTAACCCAGTATCGAGATATAGCCTTTCCGTGGGGTATCTAATATTTTTAAAGTACATAACTTTAATAAGCGCACGTTGTGCTCTCTCAACCTCTATAATCTTGGTTTTCGCCGCACCTCCCCAAACAGGAATGCAATATCCCAAGACAGATTGAACCAAGGCGATGTATATCTCATTCAATATATTCCTTGATGTTTCTCGGTCATAATTTTTTTTATTATTACCTGGAACCACATGTCTTAATGATCGAAAGACCCAAATCAACTTTCTAACTCTTCCGGCAACTTGCTCAAGCTGTGGGTACCAGGACAGTCTCTGATCCAATATGACGCCCAGGTACTTAGTATGGGTAACTTTATTAATGATCGGGCAGTTGCAGTTTTCATCCTCAGTGCTACTACAATCATGAACCCTTATGCTAAGTCTGTCAGTGGGCTGATTTTTATTGTAGATACTAAAACATATATAGTTTGTTTTATTTGTGTTTAGCGAGAGCAAGTTGCATTTTAGCCAAGTAGCTATTTGGGCCATTCCTTTTTCGGCACAATTTTTCACAGCTTGCCAGGAGTTTCCAGTAAAGACGACTGCTGTATCATCTGCATACGAGAATATTTTTACGTTATTCATTTTTAGGCTACAAAGGTCGTTGATATATACAAGAAATAAAGTAGGGCCCAATACACTTCCCTGTGGGAACTTCCTCCGTGTGCTACTTCTGCATCTTCACTGTAGTACTGTTCCAATTTGACTCTTTGTTTCCTATTAATGAGGTAGCTTTTAAAAAGACTTAATGGTGTTCCTCTTATACCAACCTTTTCCAGCTTATTCACAAGGATAGGGACAGAGACGGTGTCAAAGGCTTTTCTGATATCAAAAAACACCGTTAAACATTTATTTTTTTATCAATTTCTTCAATTATTAGTGAGCTTAGGGAAGTTACAGCATCTTCTGTGGATATACCCGTTCTAAATCCATATTGGGAAGAAGACAAAGTATTGTATTTATTTATAAATTTTACTAATCTAGTATTCATAAGCTTTTCCAAAATTTTTGATATGCTAGGTAAAATAGATATAGGCCTATAATTATTTAATTCCATCCTATCCCCACCCTTGTGTACTGGTATAATAATAGATTGTTTTAACAGGGCAGGGAATACCCCTTTATTAAAACAAAGGTTGGCAAGGTGAGTTATAATAGGAACGACTTCATTTCTTACAAATTTTAAATACTTTGTTGAGATCATATCCCAACCAGGTACGCTGTTAGATTTTAGGCTCACCAATATTCTATCCACTTCATCATGATCTGTGTCAAGGAGCGTAAAGGAATTTCCCTGTGCAGGCAGTGCGTAAGAAAGGTTACATGAGTCATGCAAGGCAATATGTGGAATTTGTTGAGCAAGTTGTTTACCAATATTAACAAAGTACTCATTAACAAAATTTGCTGCTTCGATAGGGGTGGGCTTAATATTTAATAATTCTGTGTTTTGGCTTTTCGATTGATTTGAATTTGTTATATTTTTTATGTTTTTCCAGAGTAGCTTATTATTGGAAACTGCTTTAGCAAGTTGTTCTCTTTCATATCTTCTTTTCAGTTGTTTAATTAGATTATTGCAGTAATTTCTGTATCTTAAGTAGGTTATTTTTAAAATTTCATTGTGTGGGTCATTTTTTAAGTTCTTCTGTAATTTATTTCTATTATTTATGCACTTAAGTATACCAGTAGTAATCCATGGTTTTATAATACGTTTGCTCTTTGGAATTTTAATAGTAATAATATTGTTTTTTATAGAATTAGTTACATTTTGCAAAAGAAGGTCAGTCAATACATTAGGGTCATAACATTCTAATAACTCAGCTAGATTATTTTCCTGTAGATATTGTCGAGCTTTTTCGTAGTCTAGTATAGATTTAGTTTTATTTGAAAATCGATTATATTTAATTTTGGATAAGCATAGAAACGTGGTAAAATGATCTGTAATGGTAGTATGTATAATTGCAATGAAAGCCGAATCTTTTTTACTGTCTGTTTTGAGCATAAAATGATCCAAACTGTTGTGTTTCCTTGTGGGTAGCATATGTCCCGGAAGTATTCCAAATTCTGCCAACATGTTGAGATAGCTCATTCTATTCTTGTATTCTTGAGATAGCTCCGTATTTTTAGGTCTAATATTGATATTTATGTCACCAGCTATTATTATATTTTTATGCATCGATATTGTCTCAAGATGTGCTTTAAGAGAAATTAAAAAATGATCTATATTTGTATTTGATGGCGAGCGATAGATACATAAAAGTAAATTATTTGAAATATCTCCTTGAATACAAGTTGCCTGTGCCAGTTTTATCTCTTTTACTTCATTTTTTAATAAAGTATTTACATAGACAGTAACCCCATCATTCTGATTTAGCTGGTAAGTAGTAGAGTAGATGTGGTAGTCTGTTCGTTGTGGGATAGGCTTGTTACTGTCTAGTCTGCATTCAGTTAAAACAATAACATCTAATTTAAAATAGTTAATAGAAAGTCATTGAAGTTATTATAGATACTTCTTATATTTTGTGAGATAATAGTCAAGTCATTTTGTTTTACTTGAAAATGGGTAGCAAGCTCTAAAGTGTCACATTCAATATTACGTGC
This sequence comes from Parnassius mnemosyne, assembly GCA_963668995.1. Classification (NCBI taxonomy): domain Eukaryota; kingdom Metazoa; phylum Arthropoda; class Insecta; order Lepidoptera; family Papilionidae; genus Parnassius; species Parnassius mnemosyne. Next base: position 6,352,036 of record CAVLGL010000104.1, on the reverse strand, counting down.
TATTTTTAAGTTGTCTATTTCTTCTATATTTTGTAAGGTCTCACTCATTTAATAATCTACCTGAAATAGATGTCTTTTCTGATACTGAATAAAATATGTGAGGTTGAGTTACTAATATATTTGTAGTTTTATTGATACTTATGTCGTTACGCTGGATTAAGTTCTCTTTTACATTGTGTATTCTTAATAGTGTATTTAATGTGTGTAGAGTATACATATTAGTGTTATTAAAGTGTGTGTTAATACAAGAGGTGTTAGTAACATATGCAAAATTTATTAATTTTGACAAAAATATTAACTGAAAGTGCAACATTGTACTAATTAAACAGAATTTTAACATTAACGAACAATTAAAGGGATATAAGAAACATATTAATTTTAGATAAGTTAAGAGAAAATGTATCAATAGGGCTAGTCATTTATCTAAAAGAAGTTGTTGTACCTGTGCCTCGCTTCTAATGGTGATTATAGGAGAAAATTCGACTTTTCTTACGTATACTCTGCCATATGCGGTCTAACAGAACTTGCATGCTTTAGACTTAACCAGGTCTCTGGCAAGGAAATGTAAGCGAGACCCTTTCAAAGTAAGGTGCTCTGATAAAAAGACGGGTGTGTCTTCCTGTACTTTAAAACCCAGATGCTTAGCACATAGTTTACTTTTGTTTTTTATGTTAAAAGCTTTACCCATTTTTAAGATTTCAGTTTTAAGGATCGTAGAACCAGTTTCTACAATAATTGGTGTATTTAGTTTTTCAGATTTTTTGCCACGTATTCTATAAATATCCTTTATATCTAATTTATCAACCTTACAAACAATGTTTTGCGTTAGATTCACAACCATATTAATTAGGTCTTCTTTTGTTTCATTATTTTTCTTTGGAACATTTTTTATTTCAATATTACTTTTCCGGTTTCCCATTTGAATTTCCTCAATTTTATTTTCCAAAATTGTGATATACTTCTTATCTTCCTGCACCTGGTTTTCTAACTGATCAATTTTCTTTTTAAAGTCTTCATTTTGAGCAGCTAAAAAGGCAATCGTGCTTTCTATATTAATATTTGTCTGCTGAATTTCTTTCAGTGTAGAGTTAATTCTTTGAAATTCATTTTCTTGTTTTGTTGTAAAGAGTGTCATAATTTTTATAATTTCTTCTTTGAAATCAGCCAACTGATTAGTAACAGAATCAGCCATTTCTTCTCTAGTCCTCTTGGTTCGTTGAAATACATAGTTAGGTGGTGTCTTGTTGCTAGTGGACAAAAAGTTTATTTCCGTATCTGATACAGATTTATCCATAATGGAATCACTTTATAGCAACGTTTTCAATCCTTCAATCAAATAGAACTTCAATTATATATTTATATATATATTTCTTCCTTATTTAAACCAAGTCTTGAAATTTTAACCACAATCGCTAGCGCTTATGAATTATGGCAAACGAAATATTTAGTGACGTACATGTGATGTCTGCAGCTATGAATGAAGAAGATAGATAAGTACCCACCCGTAATAGCGAAGACAAATTGTAGTTGTCGCAGTCGCAGTTGCGTTAATAATACATTTTATAAATTCATCGCGCTACTTATTGAAAAAGGCAGAACTGCTAACTCAGCTGGAATTATATAAAAATAGCATCAAATATTGTTACGGAGTCATTTATTATGTTTTTTTAACTACACTAATACTGCTTGTACTTTATGTAATTAAGAGCATTTTTAGAGGTCTGGCACGTTCAGAATTTATAAATGGTTTGTTATTTAAAATAAATTTTCATTCTAATTAAAATGTACATCACCGATTTTGATGTACTTTCAAATTTAAAAATTATTAAATCAATGTCTTTGTCTATATTCTATATAAATTACGTTCATCATTGGAGTATCAATTTACTATCAAAGAGGAGATCATCAACCGGATTGCCAGTGTAAATACTAGAAATCTCACATTTGGTTCTACATTCTGTCGCTAAACATAGCGTTAAGACTTTGGAATTACTCTCAGATGCTAATACCAATATTTAACGGATAAGACCTTCTGGACCCTTCCCTAATCCAACCCAAGGGATGAGACGGGGAGCTGTGTTTACTCTTACGTCGTAATTACATGGCGGGTAATGAAAACAAATTGCGTCCATTTAATTAGAAATAAAAAACAATATTTAATACAAAATTGTTTTTATAATTATACGAATATTCTTCCAAATTCTACAAAATTAAAATACTCTACAGTTAATCCATCTATGTATTCTTAATTTTTTTTTATTACATACTTTATTTTTTTAAATAATTTTAATTAATTAATCTTTAATGTAATTTTACTAAGAACTTTATTTAATAACTTTATTTTCGTATGAAATAAAGTTATTAAATAAAGTTCTTAACTCACAAATAATAACTTTATTTAACGGCTCCGCAGCGCAGTGGCTTAGTAATCAGTTGTTGCGCTGGGGGCCGCGGGTTCGAATCCCGCACGGAATAAGTATTTGTATGGCCTACAAATAATTGTTCCGGGTCTGGATGTTTGTCCTTGTGCAATTTATGTTTGTAAAATGCCTCCACGACACAGGATAAAATCCTAGTGTGGGGGTAACGTTTTTTTAAAAGAAAAACTAATGTATGTCAGACACAGACCTATTAAATATAACAAATATTGTAATACCTGAAAAGGGTAGTTAACTTGTAACACATGTAATACTGTAATAAATTACCAGCAAATGTTTTGAATTCGAAATATAATATATAATATAGTATTATGGTTGGAGCACTAATTCAATTACGATATCTTTTAAATGTATTTATAGCATCTGTGTGTATGTGTGTGAGTGTGTGTGTGTGTGTGTGTGTGTGTGTGTGTGTGTGTGTGTATTTGCGAGTGCGTGTGTACTATTTTACTGAATGTAAAAGCAACTCAGTGTTCTCATAATTCAGTGACTCTAACCAATGATGTACCACCTTTTTACATTCGATATATTGTTTCGAGTAAATATCTAGTTCTTTATTGATTTTATTATAAATTTGAGCCGAACGACTATTGTATTGAGTACTAGCAAACTTAGTTTTAGATTGGGGCACTGTAGCTACATTATTTTTTCTTCTATTTCCTTTTTTACTTGGATCGTAGGGTATATTTTTGTGTTTATGTAGTGTGATCTGTTTTATATACAGCTTCCTTACCGAAAGTAACCCAGTATCGAGATATAGCCTTTCCGTGGGGTATCTAATATTTTTAAAGTACATAACTGTAATAAGCGCACGTTGTGCTTTCTCAACCTCTATAATCTTGGTTTTCGCCGCACCTCCCCAAACAGGAATGCAATATTTGACAACAACTTGCTACGGGCCGTGTAGCTGAATAACTATTATCAAGTCGAACGAAAAACTAGTAGTTTTTCTAAAACCGCGATTTTTCGTGAGTAGTTACATTGAAATGAAAAGAGAGAAAATAAACGGTAAGATTTTAAAAAAAATGTGTATTATTTTTTTATAAATATACAAACAGACGTACGGGAAAGTAAGTTATAAAAAACGTGGTAATAAAATATATGTTTCGAACGCATTGCTGATGTTTTTTTTTTACAATATATGGACAAAAAAGCATTGCAAAAAATGAAATGGACCAAAAACTAAAACCAAAAATATTAATAAATTAAAGTCCAAAATTATAGTTAAATGCAAATATTTTAAATAAATATCATAATATAATCAAACGTACTTAATGTTTTGATTTTATCTAAAGTCAGTCCTAATTTTATATTACCTTGATCATCATCATTACAGCCCTTCACGAGTCCACTGTTGAACATAGGCCTTCCCCAAGGAATGCCACAAAGCAAGGTCCCGAGCCATCTGCATCCATTGACTTCTACCTGGTCATCACTTCACCTAGTGGGGGGACGCCCAACAGTTCGCCTACCGGTACGGAACTGGCACTCCAGAATCTTTCTTACCCATTGGCATTCTCGGCTTTTTGATTTTTTTTTCTACCGATACGAGGCTGCCACTGGAGAATCTTTCTTCCCCATCGGTTGTCGGTTCTTCGAGTTATATGGCCAGCACATTGCCACTTTAGCAAACTAATTTTTGTGCTATGTCAGTGGCTCTGGTTCTATTGCGGATTTTCTCGTTTTTAAGTCTATCACGCATAGAAACATAATAATAATAATAATAAAATTTATTTCGGTAAAAAGATTTGGTTTACAATCATTAGTGGCCGGAGTCTCCTTTTAAGCAAATAATGCCTGTATCAGGTGACTCCACTCTTCCATATCTATTTCTATATGTCGGAGAGTCTATAAAATACTCGGTTGGATTGAGGTGCAATGGCGGGTATATCGAGAAACTTCCACTTGTTTGTGCAGTATAAAGTTCACTGTAGGTGCCGTGCGCGAGAGATTCGGCTTCAGTCATTCAACGAGTGTGGTCACTCTACTAGTACTAAGATAGTGTCGTGGTTCTGTTCGTTGTTGTAATTCTTCTACTGCAGTCAAGGAGGATTGGTGTTGCTGAGATGCTGTCCTGTTACATTGAGATAAGTAGTGTTGCTGTTGGTTTACATATTTTGGTGTTATCATGTAATTACGTACATCACGTTACACTGGTGTGTGATTGTGGCGGAGACGTGTTACGGTATGGTCGAACTGTAATTTCACTATACTGAATGTATAGTGCGTTACGTTGTCTTATTACTGATAATAATTAAACTGCGTAAGCAAGAGAGCAAGTTGAACATCCGCTCTCACACTTTTATTATTTTTAACAATTAACGCTATCCTGATGTATTTCCAAGATCAAAATTGGGATCCTCTATTGTAATCTCCGAAATCAGAAGTGGGATCTTCTGTTGTCATTTCCGATATCAGAAGTGGGATAAAGTCCCTGTTACTGCCCACCTATAACCTTTGAATAGTGTGAGGGTTATAACATTGGTGAAATACTATGATGCGCCTCGCGTTTTGTTTTTGTGTTCAATTTCCTAAATCCAGTTTGTTGCCGTATTTATGACACTGACGAATCATTAAAGTGTAGAGTTAAAGTTTAAAGTGAAATGTTTTAAGCCAAAAGTTAAATGTTTTGTTCGATTTTTAAAAAAAAGTACCCGCAAGTACTTTCATTATTTCTTAACGTACCCAAATATGATAACAAATGTCGAAAGAAAGGTTGGAGGTATTCTAAATGAGTTATACTTTGCATTCAGTGGAAATTTAACTTGCTCGAGTGTTATAATTTGATACACGAGGTGTGATTTACATGGGCTAATATAAAGTTTAAAATGTTTAAACGATGTACCGAAAAATGTTTAACGTTAACGTGCTATTAATTAAAAACACTAAGTTGTATTTCTGTGTTCTAATGTGTTGATAAGTGTTACAGTTTACTGCGAGTATTACGTAGTCGATAAAATTGGGATTTGATGTTGAGGGTTTAGTGGAACGCGTGGTGCTGTGGTGCAGGCTGTCGAGTGGAAATATGCTGTCGGCTTATGACGCCGCGACCACGTTAATTGCCGCTGCTACCGATCACCATTTGATACATGAGAAAACTAAATTTATTTCTAACATTGTCTTAAAAAATATTTTGTAAGAATAAGTGTTTACATTTTTAATTGGTTGCGAAAAATGCCGGAAAACCAAAGTATAACTGATGAAAGTTAAGTAGAGCAAATTAGTTCTGACATTGAAGAGAGTATTTAAGTTTACATGAGGATCGGACCATACCAGAGGTTGTCGTGTAGGTGGCTACTGAGCTGTGGAGCTCAGTATTTAGTGCCCTAGAAAGGCTAATGGTGTCCCGAGAGTAGTGCTGCATTTAAAAAAAGTTCTTACTGAATATTTTAAATGTTTCCTTTTGTGTTACAGTAGAACGTGTGATATGATTACACGTGCGCGAGCGTGAGAAGAATGTGTGTCTTACTAGTCGGAACGGATAGCCAGGTCCAGCTGTAGCATGGTCTGGTTTCGTCAGACGCGTATACGCGTATGCGCGTATATGCAAGCGCCTTCCCGGGGCCCGCGTATGCTGTGCATGGCGGTGCCTCAGAAGTCTTACACTATGCGTGCGCGGCAGTCTTACACTATGCGTGCGCGGCAGTCTTACACTATGTGTGCGCGGCAGTCTTACACTATGTGTGCGCGGCAGTCGTACACTATGTGTGCGCGGAAGTGTTATACTCTGTATGCGCGGAAGTCGTATTCTCTAAACATGCATCAGGCTCTGTCCTGACAGGCGCTATCCTGGTTCATGTTTTTAACGTGCTTCACGTGGTTAACGTGGGATCTCGTAAGTTCAAGTAAGAGTATGTGTGAGATACTTCGTATGGAGATGTATGCTTAATTATGAAAGCGAAGTTATTATAGTCCACGGTATGAGAGCGTATTTCTGTTTGAGGGCCTCGTATGCGTGATGGATGAGAGGATAGGCAACTGTGTATGTTGTCCTGATAATAAACAACTTGTTTTTCACGTAGATCATAATGACAGCAACCTCGCTGATGCCTGTGTACCCTCAGGTGCTCCTGCTGCTCCCGTTGACGCTTGGAGTGCGTGGTACGGTGCAGCGTCTAGCTGGCGCTGGTGAGATGCGACGGCTCGCTGTGCGAGTGCGGCACGCCCTGTGCTGTTGTTTTGGCCATGTGAGCTTGCCACATGGTAGCTAAGTATGGCGTGTGCTGGTTTGTTTTAATAGCCACGTGCGCTTGCCCTATGCCTGCCGCAGAGGCAAGCAGTGAGCGACGTGTTGACGTTTGCTATGTGAGCAATCCCAGCGGTTTGCTGATGAATACTGGTGAGTCGTACCTATTTTATTATGATTCTGGGCCGAATGCCCTCTCATCAAAGATTGTGTTGTGGCAAAAGTGTAAGTAATTTTGTAAATTTAACCGGAATCTGTCAAAGTTTAGTGTGCAAAGTAACAAATACCCCCATGGTCATGTGAGGAAGATCCCCGATCACCAAGTTTCTCGAGAATTAGATGTCATAGTTGATGACATTGGTAGTGAGACCAAATTTGATTAAGAATGGCTTGTATACTCATACTCAAAACTTTAGACCGCACCTCATGAGTAACATGTGGCGATGGGTCTGTAGGAAATCGTTGGTGCGATTTCTGTCTGTGTTGGTGCATATTTGGCGGCAGATATGTAGGGAATCGTTGGTGCGATTCTGGCATATGTGGCGGCAGATGTGTTGTAGCATATTTGGCGGTGGATATGTTGAGAATCGTTGGTGCGATTCTGGCATATGTGACGGCAGATATGTAAAGAATCGTTGGTGCGATTCTGGCCTGTGTTGGTGCACAGAGCCCCTCGTGTATTGTAGCATATGTGACGGCAGATATGTGGAGAATCGTTGGTGCGATTCTGGCAAATGTGACGGCGGATATGTAAAGAATCGTTGGTGCGATTCCTGTGTTAGTGCACAGATTTCAATGAAAGTTTCACGAGTTGAATATGCATTGCTTATGAATTGTAAAGAGTAACAAAATTGTTAAAATTACTGTGTTGGAACTTGTTGATCGGACCTTCCACAATAAATCATGTTGTGCAGGAAGCACTGTGTAAGAAGCCTTAATAACAAGGCATTGTCAATTGTGACAGTTGACTATTGTACTTAGACTTAGGAGAAGTAAAGTACCATTTGGAATCGACCTTGTTTCCAGTGGCAGAATAGCCAAGGTAGATTAATCTCTGAGCATATTTTGTCTACAGGCACTGCAACCAAGGACGGATGCTAGTCAGGAATGGCCGTGTCGTGA